>JAWQUT010000033.1:952881-963409 GCA_033807755.1 Ellobium chinense
CAGTTCAGCGCAAATGGTGACGCAATATAATGTAATATCCCTTTCCGATTCCTTTTTGCGTACCCGATACTGGTTTGCCTGTGCGATTATTGTCCACCAGGGTCCCCGTGCGTGAAGCAGAGATAATCCCACTGTCGGCAGGATAGCAGCGGTCATCGTTCGCCGCTCGGGTGTCGGCAGGCCACATTTGGGTCATGACTCCGACGTGTCTCTCTGTTGACATTTGCCCCGGGCTAGATTCAAACCCACAACCGTCCTTTTTTAAATCTTTGCAGCCTTATATCCAAGGCATCGCGATGGGAGAGTGAAAGTTAAGACAGATTTAAGTTTAAGTGTTATTCTAATCGGAAAAACATGTGATGGTGTTTGGTAATGACAGTGTTACTAAATTTAGATGGGTAGTGTTTGACAGGAGTGTTTTCTAGAAGATGCATGAGTTATAGGCTAATTAGTCATGGATTATGGAAGTTCAGTTTTCTGTGACAACTGATATATGAGCGGAATGAGTAGACGGCTGCCAATCTGTCAGAAGAGTAGAAAATACCAATTTTAAAAATGCGTTATTTTTTCAGGATATTTCCCGTCAATATATTATTATCGTCCGCCTATGTATAGCTGTTGTGGTGTGGGCTTATGTTGAATAAACTTGTTAAACTTGTTGTCGTGAATAAATAATTCATTTCTTCTGAATAGCACTGAGTTTTTCTTATTTTTATCTTTCGCTATTGTTTCCAAGATGGAGCAGTTGTAGTTTACAGCATATATGTCGACATTGATCAATAATTTACTCACTACAGCCACTTGTAAAGAATACTGTCTTGTGTCAGACGATGTGGGAAGTCATTGAAATCTATAAGAAGTCTGAGTCACATCTACAGTATTGTAATCATTGTTCAAACAATGCCCGAACATGGTTGGAGGTGGTGGTGATGGTGATGGCAGATATCGATACAACAAGCACCGGCAAAATAAAATTGCACTGGAAACATTCGGCAATAGACTCTTCAAATGTGTTCTGACCCAACTGCTGGATTTATTCACAACGACAATTCATTTAGTTGAAAAACTGACGACTGATTAACAATCTTCTTTCTGTCCAGACATATCAACAAAATTTAGTGATTGAACGAACGAGCAAGACAAAGAGTAGTGAAGACAGATAAAATGAGAAAGAGACCAGTCGATAGTACTAGGATACTTTATCAAGCCCATCAATTCACGAGCTGCGATACCAGGAGGGTAAAAAAACCCGAACAGGGTGCAGCTTACCCTGATTGTCCAAGAAGTATGAGATTAAAGGAATTACAGTCGACTCCGCTTAATCGCCCATCCTCAGGATCACGGAAAAAGTGGTCGATTAAGCGGAGCGGCGATTAAGCGGAGGAAGTAATTTCGGCCATATTTTTGGTAAGGAGATTAAATTTCTTTGATGTCGTGGTTTGATATCGTGCATTGACATCTTCTTGTCGCCAGACTCAGGACAAACTCGAGTTTGACGGTGTAGTAGAGCAGAAAATGTTTGATCTCCGCGGTCTCTCTCAAGTCTCATTGGCCACCTCGCAGTAGCCCAGCAGACAATAAAAGTAGTAGGATGGCATGGTCGGGGTAGACCGTTCATCCACATGACACGTTCTCTGATCTAACCGAAATCCACCAGACAGGCGCAATCAAGGCGTGGGGGGAGGAGACTAGTCTATACGGCTTTCTGCGCATTAGCATTATCAGAAGGGCGAAGACGGTGATGAGTAGCGTGGGACGAAGGGGGACAATGGGAGGTGGAGGTGGGGAGGAAAGGCTTATCACACCTATTTCGGGGTGGCAGCTGTCACTCAGTCAACCTGTCTGCCATCCGTTGCGGAGTTAAACCGTCTGTGTACATTGTTTGTTTGTCAATTGTAACCCTTCAACTTCAACCGCTGATCTTTGAATTCATGGGCGCTGAAGAGTGGTCGATTATCCGGNTAGGATACTTTATCAAGCCCATCAATTCACGAGCTGCGATACCAGGAGGGTAAAAAAACCCAACAGGGTGCAGCTTACCCTGATTGTCCAAGAAGTATGAGATTAAAGGAATTATTAGTCTTGTTCTGTGCGGTAGCAATTCTCCTACTGAAGGTGGACCTGGGGTAGTTTGTCATTGCTGCGCACTAGTCGCAGCGGCGAAATTTAACGAGACCTAAGTGGGATAAGTGACATTTTTGCCTAAACCGAACGTGACAGCTCGACCAAATAGAAGCTACATCTACCATTTCAATATTTTTTAATGAAACTTTTTGTCAACGGTCTTATTCAGAAGAGGATGTGGCACGAATCAACGAATCAACGAATGAGGCCAAATACTACTCGCTAGTCAGTGCATTATTTTCTAGTTCTTCCGCATCAGTCGCAGCCATGTTGGCATGTCTAGAGACTGATACTTGCCTTGCTTAGGACGGCCACAGAATAAAAGGACTGCCCCTTTCGAGCATCCGCGAGGGCCGAACAAAGGTAGCCCTCGTAAAGTCCTTCACTAGCCTTCAGGCCGTAATGTAGTACTTCTTAATGTCATGGTACCGCGATGAAGACAGTGTTGGTATTATATGGTTCAAAACACTGACCTGCAGGATGACAAGGTAATGGCAGAACAGGTTTATTTAAACTAATAATCTGCTTTAGTTCTAGTTTAATTGTTGGTGTTTTTTTTTAAGCATCAGGCACGTTCAATGAGAGAGAGAGAGAGAGAGAGAGAGAGAGAGAGAGAGAGAGGGTGGTGAGAGACAGGAATCTGTACCTTGAGCAAATCGTTAATGTTAATTAAGAGGTAGATTGCATAGATTCAGATTCCGAATCTTGTCTACCTTTAAAAGCACGGGTGCACTGTTCTATAATCATAATTCCATATGCACCCAAAAAAAAAAAACCCTAAAAAAAGTTGGAATACGAACTCGAACGGTTTGTTTTCTGTTCTGATTTCCCAATGGAATTGACTGGGTGTTCACGCCGATCTGAATTCTTCCGTATGTGTCCGTATGTATGCGCAAAGCAGTACATGAACTGGAAATTAATGATCTGTATTACGAATGAAATATACAAGATGTAGTTTTGTCCGGTGAGTATGTAGGAATAGCTGACTACCTTATAAACGTCATTGTCATAGCTCATGATACTGTTCATACTTCAGGAAGTAACTGGACTCACTATATGTAGACAACACCAAAGATTGAAGAGAGTAACGTGTTTGCATGGCTTTAGGCGTGATTATGTCATTATATGGACAGCTCTGAAAACTGAAGAAGAATAGTCTTATCACTGCGGTAGGGGCTGACGTGTGGGCGTGATTGTTAGTGGACAGCACTGAAGACTGGTGGATTAGTCTTTTCATTGCCGTGGGCGTTGTTATGTGGACGTGATTGTAAGTGGATAGCATTGAAGAGTAAGAAGAATGAAGCCTTTTTAATTACCGTGGGTGTGTTCGTGTGGGCGTGATTGTGAGTGGACACGTCGAAGATTGAAGAGAAATGAAGCCTATTCATTGCAGTGGGCGTGGTCATGGTCGTGTGGGCTTGACTTTATTTGATGACAAATTTAATATTCATGAGTCTTAAACTGAAACTGCATCATCTCGGAACATCAAAATTTAAACATCATCTTCACAACTCACATTATTACCTACTAAAGAATTCTTGATCATTTGGAAAGAAATGTCTGAATAAAAGATGAAGACTTCATATTTTGACCGGTGCTAGAAATACATGTGTTTTAGCAGCGGTTTGAATGTACTAGTAATAACGTCAGAATGATAGTTAGGAGAGAGAAGGGATGGCGATGTGATGGAGGTGGTGGTGATGTTGGTGACCATGATAATGATGGTGATGGTGGTGATGTTGGTGACCATGATAATGATGGTGGTGGTGGTGATGTTGGTGACCATGATAATGATGGTGGTGGTGGTGGTAGACGTGAGAAAGAATAAAAGCTTGGCCTTACGCAGTATTTACATATTAGGACGACCAGTGAAATCTATATATCGCCACTATGTCAAACATCGTTTCAGTTTTGTCTGTCACAGACAGCTTCAGAAACCCATGGGAGTCTGCATAATAAAATATAACGAAATCGATTTTTGGCAAAAAAAACCTTTCTTCTCAATTTTCCTCTGAAATCCACTGTGCAGGCCCCTCTTCATAACCTCACACAAAATATTGACCCGAGCTCCATTAGTAAGTTTCAAATATTGATTAAACCATGTTGGTCAGCAAATCCCCTAGTCCACACTCACAGACCGTACACGATAAAAAACCCTAATTAATCAGATTTTATCATGCCGATTTGGGGAGGTTTTACAGAAGGGAAAACTGATCATTTCCACATCAGTTTTCTCACAAGTATACTTTCGCTCCCAGATATACGCCACATAATGTCTCGTCTGATAATTTTGATTAGAAATATGATTTAGATGATCAACAGGACTGAATTTGTTTTGGTCCCTGCGTTTGTCCGCGAAAAGGGTCGTCCTATTATTCTGTGAACACTTTTCCTCACCACGACTGGCACGCACCAATCAAAACCGTACGCCCGGGGTGCGTTTCTGTTTCTTTCATATTCGTCTTGCTAGTCTCAGACTTCCAATACGCGGAGTCTAGACGGTTTGTAGGTGAAGGTTACATGTGGCATTAGCGTTGTTATAAAGTTAGACCTACAAGTTGGGATTAATAAGGTTGCTAAATTGCTTCTTTCGAGGCAAATATTAGATTATCATAACATTTCTACATACAGTAGGACAGCTAGTAGCAAATGTCTTGGATTATAACCCTCAATGCCGTCCCGTCTTGTGACAAAAAGGCACATACGCAATAGAATTTATATTTTTGTCATAGACGACAGCTCAGTAGGCCCTGCCCAGACATGTGTTGGCTTTTTTCATATTCATTTGGCTCCGCTCGAAAAGAAGTCTGGCAATCCTGCTCTCAGTATGGCGACATTGGTTTATGGATTTAAGCTGGATGGCCAGCTGGTGGAAAAGAATACTTGTAATACGACCATCATTCTTGTTGTCATCTACCAAAACCAACGCAACAATAGCTGTTGTGTACGCTGTCTTTGTAAGCAGTACTAGCATTGCTTAGAGATAACAACTGCCAGAAAATTTACTCGAATTTACTTCCTGTTTCTCAGAATCAGAAGCGCCAGCCTTTATTCTCAAAATGACGCCATGTCATACGTTCAGAAGACGTGAGAAACATAGCCCAGACTGTCTGACCCGAAATCCGCAAGTTCAAACCCTCTGATAAGACGGCTTTAGTGTGTGCATTTCTTTTCTTGCCACCAGCAAACAAACCTGCTTAGCCAGATTTGAAGGTGGATCGCCTTTTCATTAACGTGTGAAATGTCCAAAATCGGCTTTAAGAGGTCGTATCGTGCGGATGGCACCATCTGATCTGTGAACGCGATTGTATGGAGAACAGTCTTGATTACTTCATTAGCCGAAAGCTACTGATCTGTTGGGGAACAAAGGAAAGGATGAAACAGAAAGCACGAACCTGGTATTGTTCAGGTATTTGTGTGGTTTCATCGGAGCGGAATGGTGTCCTAATTAAACCTGTTACTGGTGTGCTTCGTATAGAACGCGCGTTATGATATAAGGGGTGTTGCAATTATGTGATGAATCCGTGTAGGTAGGACTGGAACAAAGAACTCAGTCATTCATATGATTAGAGGGTTTCATACTGTACCGAAGCTGTGACAAAGACGTGTGGCAGTATCTCAGGTATCATCACAGTTGTCATCCACCGCGTGTCAGGCGCCCATTGGGATATGAACAAAAGACCACAGCTAGCATAGCCCCTTCTTAATCAGTCAGCCTCAATGAAGCTCACTCCTGGCTTATGAACAACGCAGTAGCGTGACTGCGTCATCAAATCACGCTTCCGAAAGTAAAAGATGAATCAGCTAAAGACAGCCATTGTGACGTTGGAAAGGTGGAAAGCGGAAGTAATGATTGCTGGAGTTTGGGTTGGCGAAGCGCGGATTACCGCGCATGCACGATAACTGAGAGTGGTCCATTTCTTCAAAGGCCACTAATTTGCAGGAGTAGGGGAAGAGGCGGCGTGGCTGGCGATCCTGTAATGAATGTTTCATTTTGTTTGCTCGTCTAGGGTTTGGGGAAGGGTGGTTTAGTTGGTGGAAACTGAGGGATCAAAGGGAATTGTCTGTGTTATCCAGGTCGAGGAATGAAGATGTTTAAGTAAAGACGAATATAATATTGGCAGGAAATTAATGCTATAGCGTGGATGGCTGAATAAGGGATGAAAACTGAGTAAATCTGGAAAGATTGTGAAAACGAAAATGAAAATAGGAATGTTTTTTACCCCGTAGGGAACTTGTTTTACAATTCCATATAATGCCATACATCTTGTCCGTAATGCATATATAGAACAGTGTATATTTTTCATATATATACACACAATATAACAAATGAAATTCATAACAAAGTCATCGCTAGTCGCCGCAGTGGAGCGTCCTGGTCCCCCTACCGAACCAACTCTAAAGCCAGGTACTCATTTACACCTGAGGGAAATTAGTATTCAATTCAATTCAGGTTTCTTTCCAAGATGTCGTTGGAACATCACATGGATATAAGACATGTTTACATAATAAGATGGTAGAGCAGTCAACATGGTAAAACAGTGTACACGTTCAATAACCAGGAAAGAATAACTTAAAGTCATAGTTCGTACATACAGATAAGGAATGGGTTCTGACGGTAAATTAGATAGACAAGTCAAATATTTAGCATTAGTTGGGAAAATATTCCCAACCCCACAAGACGTTGTTTTGCAATAGAGTTTATCAGTTGGTTTGCTTTAAGTGTGTTAGGGTTTTCGAAGAAATACCGTGGGATATATTTTTTCCTGGTTTCAGATAGATAACTACACTCAAAAATATAATGAAATTCATCCCCCAGTTTATTTTGGTTGCATAAGGGACATATCCTTTCATGATGGGGAATATTTAGCCAACGCCCCTGTTCAACTGGTAGCCTATGATTAGACATACGCAGTTTGCTCAGAGAAACGCGAAGTTTAAATGGTAGAGTATCCAAATAGGATTCAAAATAAAACTGTTCTTTAAACATTTGGTAAAATTTGCCCTTACTAGATTCAGAAATTTGAGTTTGCCATTCCTGTAGAAACTGATCTTTGATACGTTGTTTAATGTTGATTATTAGCGCTAAGGGGGTCAGACTGGTCAGGGTAAGACTATTAAGTGTATAACCTAATTTGTTCAGCGACGTCTTAAATATAGGAAAGATATGGTGAGGAGTACATTGAGTATTGGTGAATTTTAAGTAGAGCTAACATCATCCTGGAAGTAAGGTGGGTTATATTACTAGTATTTAGTTTTATCCAGTATGAAAGGGCCCGTGTCATGACATCAATGTAAACTGGGAAGGAACCAGTTTCCCCGTACACCATGTAAGAAAGAGTTGAGAGCTTTACATTAAGGATTCTTTTCAGTGTTTGTAAGTAAAACTTCTCAATTATTTGAAGGTTCTCAAAACAAAATATTTCGGTCCCGTACAGAAGTATAGGCTTAACTACAGTATTAATCACATGTAACTGACAACTGACTGAGAGGCTCAACTTTCTAGCCTTTTTGAGTATGCTATAAACAGCTCTTCGAGCTTGCTCCACATTATGCTTCATAGCATTAATATATCGTCCGTTTTTGCTGTAAACCAAGCCATGATATTTGAAAGAGTTTACTTTTTTCAAGAAGACATCCGTCAATTTTTATGTCCATTTTTTTTTGTGTCACGGCCAAACACCATGATTTTGGACTTGCTTGCGTTTACTTTGAGCTTCCATTTTTTGCAATATTCATTAAAAATTTGTAGTGAGTACTGGAGGTCGGCATCTGATTTCGCAAATAGTACAGTATCGTCAGCGTACTGCAGAAGAAATAACTGGAGCATTGTCTCAGCGTTCGTTGGGTCAATAATCTCTACACCGTTACAAGCTCTCTGGATAATTACGTCCTCAAGATCATTCAGATATAGAGCAAAGAGTAAGCATGAGAGTCATGAGAGGTTGCTGCCCTGCTTTATACTATATTCGAGACGAAACAATCCGATTTGTTTGCTCCCAGTTTTATATAATTTTTGGTAACACTGTACATCGATTTAACAACATTCATAAAATTACCTGTGATATCATAGTTAAGCATTTTTTGAAACATTCCGTCTCTCCACACTAGATCATAAGCCTGGCTCAGATCGAGGAAAGCACAGAACAAGGGCGTATGTCTACTTTTGGTACATTCTATTAGACAATGAAGTGTAAAAAGATGGTTCGTGGTCGATGTACCCGGAAGAAAGGCTCCCTGGTTTGATTTAAAAATCCTATTTTCATTGGAATATTATTATTTTATCAGCCTGTAGTTGAGAACGCATGAGAACAGTTTAGCTGTACAACTGATAAGAGTAATAGGTCTGTAATTTTTTGGGTCATATGGACTTCCTTTATTCTTGAAAATGGGGCGCCAACAGACCATGCTGAGGGGTAAGTGCCTCGTGAAAGAATAATATTAAATAACTTAAAGTATATAGGTAGCATAAGGTCAGATGTGGTCTTAAGATACTCGTTAATAATTTCATCATCCCCGGGAGCTTTACCGTTTTTTTTGCTTAAGAAGTGCAGCGATGATTTCTTCCTTCGTGATAGGGGCATCTAGAATATTACCAGTAGAGGTAGAAACATTAGGATTGTCATCAATAGGGATATAAGAAGGTGGATTATCATCAGTAAGGACAGAAGCATTGGCAGATCATCAGAAGGGAAGGGAAGAGTTGGCATATCATCATTATAGAGGGTAGCATGTAAGGCATCATCAGGATTGTTCTGACATACATTTCCCTGACTGGCGATTACAGTATTTCTGTCATTTTCACCGTAATCCGTTGAGAAGCAGGACGCTTTAAAGTGTTCGAATAAGTCGTTAGGACTGGCCTTCACAGAACTGCTGTGTTTCCCATTAACTATTCTCCAAAACTCTTTTGGATTGTCGTGTCTCATGTTTTTTATTCGTGATCCAATCTCCTGTTTATGGCTTTTGATGGCGTTATTGAGACTTTTTTTTAAATATTGCTTACTAGCTATTTGTAAGAGTAAATAATCATGAGGGTTTTTAGTAACGTTGTATCTCTTTCTGAAGCGAAGGAATATCTGCCTTTTATCAGCGCATTCCTGAGTAAACCAGTCCTTTTCAATACAAGACCCAGGAGGGCCCGCCCCCTCTGTTTCGTTATTGCCAGGTGGCCTGCGTTGGACACCAAAAGCCTTGGCCGCGGCAGAGTTAAAAAAAGTTATTTATAGAGCGCAATGTCGTTTCCATGGACACTACAGCGCAAACCGTCCGACTTGGGAATCGAATCCACAAACCATAGACTGGGTGTCTGCAGATGTTTGGAATAATTCACCAACCACAAAGCCATGCTGCCTTCACGCTGAAGAATGGATTATGAATTTATGAACCTGATGTAAATTTTTTAAGAAAAAAAAAAAAAAAAAGCTCAAACTAGTGGCATCAAGAATGGCGCAAAGGAGCCGTGGAATACAGTCAAAAATTCACAAAAGGTGTATTATTATTATTTGTAGTTGTGTCTTTTAGGTAATTGGCGAGTGACTGGACCACGGTATAGACGTAAAAAATCACAGAGAGCAACAATAATTCAAAGAATAAATTGAAGGAAGACAACAATAATTTGTAATGATTTCTCCCTATGATGAAGTTGTTGAACGCCATTGAGCTGCGCCCAGCACGGCGCGCACCGGAACTTATGGTAAAGGTGCGAGGCAAGAAAAAAAAATCCAACATTGTTTAGCTTGAATGCGGTTAAAGTTAAACTTTGGGAACGGCAAAGCTCCACCACTATTTAGAATTTAATTTTATTTGCATGAATTTTATTTGGCAATTTAGTCACCACGGCGCCTTTCAAGAAAGAGGGAACTTACTATTTATTATAAAAATTAATATTCTTTCTTGACATTGTGAAATGAATGGAAGATTAACTTACAAAATAAACTGTGATATGTATGTAATACCTATGAGAACACAGAAAAGCTATCTTTCATAAATGACCTACCTAACCTTTTAGTTCCCCGACTCCAACTCCCCCTACCCCCTTAAAAAAAGTTTTAGCCATCTCCATAGACAAGATCAATGCATGCGGTCACAAGACTCACACTCAGCATGCACAAGTAAATTTCCATCTAAACATAATCAACCTACTACACACTACACACTGCATTGTAGACACTGTGAAGCACCCCGCGAAACAAGTACACATCTCCTATTCTGATGCCTAAGACTGAGCACAAAGAGAAAAGATCTACTGTTCCCCAAACGCTTCAGTCCACATTATATTCTATGGCTCGCTGGTCAAAAGCATCAGCGCTTCCATACGTCTGGCACTGGTTGTAGATGAATGAAAAACTCGATAGCATGGGGTCAAACAACAACAACAAAATCAACAACAACAACAACAACA
>JAWQUT010000033.1:965499-986518 GCA_033807755.1 Ellobium chinense
TTTACATAATAAGATGGTAGAGCAGTTAACATGGTAAAACAGTGTACACGTTCAATAACCAGGAAAGAATAACTTAAAGTCATAGTTCGTACATACAGATAAGGAATGAGTTCTGACGGTAAATTAGATAGACAAGTCAAATATTTAGTATTAGTTGGGAAAATTTTCCCAACCCCACAAGACGTTGTTTTGCAATAGAGTTTATCAGTTGGTTTGCTTTAAGTGTGTTAGGGTTTTCGAAGAAATACCGTGGGATATATTTTTTCCTGCTTTCAGATAGATAACTACACTCAAAAATATAATGAAATTCATCCCCCAGTTTATTTTGGTTGCATAAGGGACATATCCTTTCATGATGGGGAATATTCAGCCAACGCCCCTGTTCAACTGGTAGCCTAAGATTAGACATACGCAGTTTGCTCAGAGAAACGCGAACTTTAAATGGTAGGGTATCCAAATAGGGTTCAAAATAAAACTGTTCTTTAAACATTTGGTAAAATTTGCCCTTACTAGATTCAGAAATTTGAGTTTGCCATTCCTGTAGAAACTGATCTTTGATACGTTGTTTAATGTTGTTTATTAGCGCTAAGGGGGTCAGACTGGTTAGGGTAAGACTATTAAGTGTATAACCTAATTTGTTCAGCGACGTCTTAATATAGGAAAGATATGGTGAGGAGTACATTGAGTATTGGTGAATTTTAAGTAGAGCTAACATCATCCTGGAAGTAAGGTGGGTTATATTACTAGTATTTAGTTTTATCCAGTATGAAAGGGCTCGTGTCATGACATCAATGTAAATTGGGAAGGAACCAGTTTCCCCGTACACCATGTAAGTGTAAGAAGGAGTTGAGAGCTTTACGTTAAGGATTCTTTTCAGTGTTTGTAAGTAAAACTTCTCAATTATTTGTAGGTTCTCAAAACAAAATATTCCGGCCCCGTACAGAAGTATAGGCTTAACTACAGTATTAATCACATGTAACTGACAACTGACTGAGAGGCTCAACTTTCTAGTCTTTTTGAGTATGCTATAAACAGCTCTTCGAGCTTGCTCCACATTATGCTTCATAGCATTAATATAGCGTCCGTTTTTGCTGTAAACCAAGTTATGATATTTGAAAGAGTTTACTTTTTCAAGAAGACATCCGTCAATTTTTATGTCCATTTTTTTTTGTGTCACGGCCAAACACCATGATTTTGGACTTGCGTTTACTTTGAGCTTCCATTTTTTGCAATATTCATTAAAGATTTGTAGTGAGTACTGGAGGTCGGCATCTGATTTCGCAAATAGTACAGTATCGTCAGCGTACAGCAGAAGAAATAACTGGAGCATTGTCTCAGCGTTCGTTGGGTCAATAATCTCTACACCGTTACAAGCTCTCTGGATAATTACGTCCTCAAGATCATTCAGATATAGAGCAAAGAGTAAGCATGAGAGGTTGCTGCCCTGCTTTATACTTATATTCGAGACGAAGCAATCCGATTTGTTTGCTCCCAGTTTTATATAATTTTTGGTAACACTGTACATCGATTTAACAACATTCATAAAATTGCCTGTGATATCACAGTTAAGCATTTTTTGAAACATTCCGTCTCTCCACACTAGATCATAAGCCTGGCTCAGATCGAGGAAAGCACAGAACAAGGGCGTATGTCTACTTTTGGTACATTCTATTAGACAATGAAGTGTAAAAAGATGGTTCGTGGTCGATGTACCCGGAAGAAAGGCTCCCTGGTTTGATTTAAAAATCCTATTTTCATTGGAATATTTTATCAGCCTGTAGTTGAGAACGCTTGAGAACAGTTTAGCTGTACAACTGATAAGGGTAATAGGTCTGTAATTTTTTGGGTCATATGGACTTCCTTTATTCTTGAAAATGGGCACTATAGCGCCAACAGACCATGCTGAGGGGCAAGTGCCTCGTGAAAGAATAATATTAAATAACTTTAAGTATATAGGTAGCATAAGGTCAGATGTGGTCTTAAGATACTCGTTAATAATTCCATCATCCCCGGGAGCTTTACAGTTTTTTTGCTTAAAAAGTGCAGCGATGATTTCTTCCTTCGTGATAGGGGCATTTAGAATATTATCAGTAGAGGTAGAAACATTAGGATTGTCATCAATAAGGGTATAAGAAGGTGGATTATCATCAGTAAGGACAGAAACATTGGCAGATCATCAGAAGGGAAGGGAGGAGTTGGCATATCATCATTATAGAAGGTAGCATGTAAGGCATCATCAAGATTGTTCTGACATACATTTCCCTGACTGGCGATTACAGTATTTCTGTCATTTTCACTGTAATCCGTTGAGAAGCAGGAGGCTTTAAAGTGTTCGAATATGTCGTTAGGACTGGCCTTCACAGAACTGCTGTGTTTCCCATTAACTATTCTGCAAAACTCTTTTGGATTCTCGTGTCTCATGTTTTTTATTCGTGATCCAATCTGCTGTTTATGGCTTTTGATGGCGTTATTGAGACTTTTTTTATATTGCTTACTAGCTAATTGTAAGATTAAATAATCATGAGAGTTTTTAGTAACGTTGTGTCTCTTCCTGAAGCGAAGGAATATCTGCCTTTTATCAGCGCATTCCTGAGTAAACCAGTCCTTTTTAATACAAGACCCAGGAGGGCCCGCCCCCTCTGTTTCGTTATTGCCAGGCGGCCTGCGTTGGACACCAAAAGCCTTGGCCGCGGCAGAGTTAAAAAAGTTATTTATAGAGCGCAATGTCGTATCCAAGGACACTACAGCGCAAACCGTCCGACTCGGGAATCGAATCCACAAACCATAGACTGGGTGTCTGCAGATGTTTAGAACAATTCACCAACCACAAAGCCATGTTGCCTTCACGCTGAAGAATGGATTATGAATTTATGAACCTGATGTAAATTTTTTAAGAAAAAAAAAAAAAGCTCAAACTAGTGGCTTCAAGAATGGCGCAAAGGAGCCGTGGAATACAGTCAAAAATTCACAAAAGGTGTAATATTATTTGTAGTTGTGTCTTTTAGGTAATTGGCGAGTGACTGGACCACAGTATAGACGTAAAAATTCACAGAGAGCAACAATAATTCAAAGAATAAATTGAAGGAAGACAACAATAATTTGTAATGATTTCTCCCTATGATGAAGTTGTTGAACGCCATTGAGCTGCGCCCAGCACGGCGCGCACCGGAACTTATGGTAAAGGTGCGAGACAAGAAAAAAAATCCAACATTGTTTAGCTTGAATGCGGTTAAAGTTAAACTTTGGGAACGGTAAAGCTCCACCACTATTTAGAATTTAATTTTATTTGCATGAATTTTATTTGGCAATTTAGTCACCACGGCGCCTTTCAAGAAAGAGGGAACTTACTATTTATTATAAAAATTAATATTCTTTCTTGACATTGTGAAATGAATGGAAGATTAACTTACAAAATAAACTGTGATATGTATGTAATACCTATGAGAACACAGAAAAGCTATCTTTCATAAATGACCTACCTAACCTTTTAGTTCCCCGACTCCAACTCCCCCTACCCCCTTAAAAAAAGTTTTAGCCATCTCCATAGACAAGATCAATGCATGCGGTCACAAGACTCACACTCAGCATGCACAAGTAAATTTCCATCTAAACATAATCAACCTACTACACACTACACATTGCATTGTAGACACTGTGAAGCACCCCGCGAAACAAGTACACATCTCCTATTCTGATGCCTAAGACTGAGCACAAAGAGAAAAGATCTACTGTTCCCCAAACGCTTCAGTCCACATTATATTCTATGGCTCGCTGGTCAAAAGCATCAGCGCTTCCATACGTCTGGCACTGGTTGTAGATGAATGAAAAACTCGATAGCATGGGGTCAAACAACAACAACAAAATCAACAACAACAACAACAACAGCAACAGGCATGACAGCAGCAACAGGCATACGGCAGCAGCAGCAGCACCACCACCACCACGAACAACTACAACAATAATAATAACACCACCACCACCACCACCAATACCAACAACAACAACAACAACAACAACAACAACAACAACGACAACAACAACAACAACAACAACAACAACAATTACAAAAACAAGAATCCCTTTTCATTAAAATTGAATGGCTTGAAAAGCTTCAACGAGAACGGTCTATTTTAAGCAACAATATTTCTGTTAGCTAAATGAATGCTGAAAGCAATTTCAAAAGTTAGTTTAATGGAAGTTCTTGTAAATGGCTGTAGATCTAAAGCAAACAAGTTTGTCAGCTTGAAGAGGCAGATCAAAGTAAACGCTGCGGAACACTACAGATGACGCGTTTGAGAGCTTGCGCACTTACGACGGGATCTTTTACTATCGTAAGAACTACGTTAACTCTGCATGTTGAACACTACTAAGGGTGCATGCAGCACCGATGCACTAATATAATTCTCACAGTGGAAGAGATCTCATCGTTTTATGGGGAGGCTCTCATTACTCTCAAATGATGATGTGTCTGATCGTCTAGGCAATGAAGATGAGAAAGTTCGAAGAAGAAAGTGAAAACATGCGGATCAGTCAGGAGAACGTGATTTTTGTAGAGCGGGAAAGGGAGAGGGGAATAGGGAGCAAAAATTCGAATAATTTCGAGGTTGTTTCGAAAATACTACTCCAACATTACGTGCCTACTGTTTCGAAGTAAACAATTGAGAACTTGCCCATTAACGACAGGATCTGTTGCTATTGTTCGGACAACATTGACTCTGTATGTGAACACTAATATGGATGCAATAAGCACCGATGCTCTAATGCAATTCTTACGATAGGAAGAGATCCCATCGTTAATGCGCAAACTCTCATTAAATGGCGTCGGACCACGAGTAGTCATGGTTATAATAATAATGAAAGTTTACAAATTTTGAACTTCAATTTTTTTTATCTTTACTGATATGGCAAAGCAAGAGCAACGGGGTCGTATATTTGTACTGAAGTTCTGGAGAGGAAAAACTTGCATATTACAATTTCCTTTTCTTTATTTTCCATTTCAGCACGCGTTTTAAGTTTTAAAAATACTTATATCCCTATTCCTGTTTGGTCTAGGTCTAACCTAGGCCACTATGGAAGCACAATGGCGACTGTGGATATCTGATGATACACATAATGGCTACTTACAACTTTAGTCGATGTTGAGCTACCTAGCAATTTACAAACATTACGCGAAAGGAAAAAAAACCAACCAAAATCAAAAAAGATAGTTTAGTTAGTACAGCCTAATCCAACTAATGGACTTATCATAAGGTCTCTTTATTATCATGCACCAGGTTCCATCAAAGTCTTTGCCTGCATGGTAGTTGATACACCCAACTCATTACCGGGTAAGTCGTTCTTGGTAAGCGGTACTGTATTGAATCCATTAGCGGCGCCGTATTGGGTATCCACTATAATGTTTTACTCTATTCTCTATAGAAACCTACCAGAGAGCCACAGCAACTCCTTTGTTGTTGAATATATAAAGCCCGATTATAGCTCTATCATGGTTGTGGAAAATGCTTATTTGCATTAGCACACACTTATCGACTGAAGGAGGTAGAGAGCTGCTGAAAGAGGAAGAGAAAGAGAAACAAACAGAAAGATGGAAAGGAAGATTCAGTCTGTGAATGAGAAGATGCCCTCTCATTAGCCTCACTCAAAAAACAAAAAAAGCCAGTTTTAAACTAACGAAGGTAAATCACATCCAGTTTCACTTTAATCACTATATTCACAAGAAGTAGAAAAAAAAACAAAACCGGAACGAAAGTCGCTTTGCTTCCATGGTAACTGACCAGACAACGCGAGTGGGAGGACCTGAAAGAGATGAAAGGATTTTGAAAGGAAGATTAGAGAGTATTATTATTGTGTTTGTATTTGGTTTTAACATCTCTCGTCAGCACAATTGAAAACAAAACTGAAAATAATTATGACTTTCGCTTACCTGACAGGGAAAGTGCTTTACATTGTCATATAACGTTATATATACCTTTTATAATACACCATAACACAAATCGAACGGTAGAGGCCATGTATAACAATTTTCGTGGCTAAGCAATTACAACATTACAGCATTTATTGCTGCATTCATGGCACTCAATCGGCCAGGGGCGTTAAAAATAAGCTTTCCTAACTGCCTGACACATGAGGATTCTTTGTGGAAATCAGGGATCCAATCCCTCACCCCCTTTTTACCTCTTCTCAAAGACAGAGTTATATTCTCGCGGTAACTGGTAAATGAAGAAAATAATATACAGTAATGCAGACATCGTTAACATCTAGGAAAACAACGCTAGTTCTCAGTATGAAAATTAATGAATAGTGACTAACGCCGACGCGTTAGTAGGAAAAGAGTGGGGGAAAATTACAAGCATATTACAGATGAAATATATAACAATATTATTGTTAGTCTCCGCGATTCAGCACCCTAGGCACTACCTAGCTCTGAAACCCAGTACTCATTTACATTGGAGTAAAGTGAGGGCCGACAGTTAAGTGTTTTTTCCAAAGGCAAAAACGCAACAACGTAAACCACCCGACTCGGAACCGAACCCACAACCCTCAAACTTAACTATCTTTCAACTGTCAGAAAGACTCGCAAGCTGCCGGACTCGCTGACCCTCCCACCCCTTCTGTGTTTATCATAATTATTTACAAGGCTACGTTTCTTTGGTTCTTGCAATTTAGAAAAATGGAAAATCACACTCCTTCCTTGGCAGTGGAAGTATCAGTCTCCAGGCAAACCCAGATGGCTGCGACTAATGCGGAAGAGATAAGAAACAATGCTCTTACTTGCGAGTGGTATTTGCTATAGGCTACTTATATATTTGCCATTCATTAATATACAGACCACCGCTGAATCTTGCTACATCCTCCTCCGACGCAATGCCGTTGATAAAATGTTCCACTGACAAATGTGAAACCGTAGACGGTTGCCGCCATCATGCAGTGTATTTTCTTTCGGTTTTGTACGAAAGACGATACAATTCTAACAAACATTTAGTATGTGAGCAGTAATGCAACCTTCCTTACAGTGACTGGCGCCCACCAACCAAAGGTGTACAACTGAAAGGAGTGTGGCTTCCCAATTTGTCAAACTCTAGGGACCAAACAGACGCAACCCTCTTATGGTAGAGCAAGATAGTTATATCAGAGACAGGTGCTTTGTAAACATTATGAAAAACATCCTCTACAATTCACAGGACTCTAACCTGAGATCTTTCGCACCAAGAGACAAGCGCTCTACCCAAACAGCACCCAAACGGTAAACATCACTCACATTTGTGGGATCTATACAGACACAAAAATGGAATATATCGATGCAAGAACGGTATCGCCGAAGCAAGAGAAAAGACCAGGCATGAGGAGGCTGAAGAGAGAGGACCAGCCTATCAAGCAGGTCAATTTCGAAGCATTTACTCGTAGACCACAATTTGTCATCAGAAAGTGTAAAATAAACATTGCATACATTTCAAACGCGACTTTCTTGAAAGCTCGTTTTTGAACACTCTTTTCCCTAAGGCCTTGTGGTTGCAGGAGCCTAATTGGTAAAAAAACACTGGACTATCCGAGTCGATAGTAGCAGAGTATAAAATCTGTCCTTTGTGTAGAAATAATCATATAACATGAAACCACACCGCAAAGGTGGTGAAATTCAGTTTTGAATTTGTAAAAAAATAATTGTTGCAGGCAGTGTTTCCCAATGGCTTCAGCGGATTTCATTTGTGCGGACCTGTGATCTGCAAAAGAAGGCCAAATTTTTAACCCCTTTTCATGTAATTTAAAATTGTGAAAAATCTAACCGAAGGATCCCCACCGTAAACAGTAAATAATTTGAGCACAGTGATGGCACCAGACCTGNNNNAAAAAAGTTTCGCTGGTAAGCACAAACCAGTAAAACAATCGGTGGTCATTAAGGAACAGTTCTCTGACGGGGTTATTTCGAACGTCCACCATTTGTTTCTGACTGAGTCAAAAGAGGAGAAAATGACGAAACTGTTGGAACGTCTATCATCTACTATAATTATCGTCTATCGTCTTTAGGTGGGGATGAGGGAAAGGAAAAGAGAATGGAAAAATATAAATTACAGGGTCACTCAGAAGAGTGCAAACCTCTCAACATCTCGCCATTTTAGGAAATTCTTTTGAAAATTCCTGCACTCGCACTTTTATCAGTGTTCCGACCAAAGATTTAATGGATTCTGTTTGAGTACAGATCTGAACTTTTTATTTAAGTTTTACTTAAGTTGTTTTTTTTCAAGCTTTTCATTATTTCTTCCGACAAACCCGGATAAAAATTTTTTTAAAATTTCCTCAGTGAAGAGGATGAACGATCCAACAACTCCAGAAAAACGCATCCTTAGAGCAAGGCAGTTTTAAAAACAACAGGACGTTCACGTGAGGTTTGTTTTTGTTTTCCCTTTTTGTGCCTGTAGTTTCCACATCGCCCAGAGGCTGGTATCGTACTTTGAAAGACTTGAGTCTAGATGTCCGCACTTTGTGTTATCTTGGTTACGTTAGTGCCGTATACTTCGAAAAAAAAAGGTTTTATAGAATTACTTTTAGAATAAAATGCAGCGTTTAAATTACAAGACTTTAGACAGCGGTGTAATGATATAATACAATGGACATTATCCAAAGATCAAAAATCTGTTGTCTGTATTGTCAGCGTCGAGTAACTGGCGAGATTTTAGAGAGCTTTTATTTTCAAGTTCGGATCTGTTACGGATCGTCATGGCAGAGATAGGCATGTGCTTATGGCATCTCCTGGTATTGGAATAATATTGCACATTATGAATAGGTCTAGAATCAGATACATGCGGATATGCGTAACTGCAATATGACTTTCAGTTTCTATTTCACAAGTTTATCTCCAATGAAACAATGTGACAAAATATTGGACAATACATATGCAAACAAAGGGGCAGACAATTAATAAATAATCATAATAATAAAAAAACAACTATGAATAGACAACCAGAAACTGCCGTGTGCGCATGTCTGCCTTCGCCAGAATGATTCGTAAGGATCTAAAATTAAAATAAAGCTCTTTATTACTTAATTCATTCTCCGTTACAGCGTCGTACATCACAAGCACGAGACTTTGACCAACGACAGTAAATCAGGAAAATTGTAACTAATCCTCTCATTCCTTGCAAAATATACTTTCCTAACCTCGTTGCCATAATTCTGTGACTAACATAAATTTCAATTTTATAGGCCCGGAGAACGTTAAATCTGTTTCATTTCTCAATGCACGGTCACACATGAAATAAAGTCAGAGTTAGCGCAGTGGCCAAGCTTTTCGGCTACAGCCTTAAGAGTTAACATAATGTGCAAGTGTGCATATTAAAAGTAGATGTACACGGCTGCATGAAAACAAAACAAAACGAAACGAAACGAAACGAAACGAAACGAAATAAAGCAAAGCAAAGCAAAACAAATTAAATCAAATCAAAACAAAACAAAGCAAAACAAACAAAACAAACAAAACAAAAACAAAACAAAACAAAAAACAACAAAGACAAAAAACGGAATGTTGGAGGAAAAAAAAAGTCTTTTCGTAAGATTGTAAACGCTTTGAATTAGAAATGTGGAAACAGGGCAACCCGCCCTAGGAAATCAATGACCTCGCTTCTTCGCAATCTCTTTCAAGCACTGAAACAGTTGCGTTTAAAAGGAGTGTGGTATTCCAGTAAATGTGGGAGAATAAGCATCCTGACATATGAAGATATATGTTGCAAGTAATAATCAAAAGTTGAAATGAGGATTTGCGATTAAGGAGAGTCTGCTGCACCACAAACAACAAACCAATCTTGAGCTGCATAAGTACATAATATTGTCTCATCTATTTGCTGGGCAAAACACTAGTCTCTAAAAAGTTTGTAAACAAACGGAAAATGCTCAAAAATATCGATATTACCTTCTGGTTCTTGTAAAAAACAAAATTAAAACCAATTTTGGATTTCATTTCTGTCACAAATATTGACTTAGACAAGGTCAAAAAAGAAACATTAAATTTTATCGATCGAAGCTGTGTTACGTTTTACTGACACCTTCGAGGCTCCAAATACTAAAGCATACACATATATAATCTTTACATAAGAAATCATATTGGAAATTGTCTAGTGTCGTATTCTACGAGCGGCCGTTGTGGGGTAGTTCCCACCATTAGCCTCAAAGATTTTTTTTTCTTTTTTTCATTTTTTTCTTTAGTGAATTCTATGCACACCAAGTATTGTACCTGTTTATAAAGTTTCTGTACTGTATAATAATATAAAAAATATTATCAAAATTTAAATAACTACCATAGAATAGGTGTTTTTAAAAAGATATATACATAAGCAGAAAAAAGAAAGAAAACACACACAAAATCCAAAAAAATACATTCAAAAAGTAAGATAAATAAATAAAAAATATAAAAAAAAGAATTAATGAATGGATGCTTTCTTCAGCTATACAACAGCCTAGAGTTCACTGTGTATCGGACCTTTATGGCCATGGTTACTTGAGTCAATCTTACCGATCTTTGAGTTATCACCTGTGGGTGGACCTATACATTGTAGGTCCATGCGTCATTGTCCTCTGAATAGAACAGACCTGGTGAAAACTTTATCTCACAGAAACCGATGATGTGCTAATTTAGTCAGCGACTCGACTGCTACCAACAGAGTATCGTGGGTCTTTGCCAGCTACAGTATACGACAATTCTAAAACTATGCCTTTTCATTAGCTCCGACAGTTGTTGATATGGCCTCCCATTTTCCATGAAACCCTTTACCTTACGGCCACCTCATCATCAAAACTTTCTTTCTCCAACCCTTCGTTTTCTGAAATAGTCTGGCTCTGCAGCGCCAATGAAATAAGTGCAGCAAGTTCGACATCGAACAAACTAATGTCTAAAATTAATTTTAGAGAGAAACAGCGTAAGAGGAAGCAGAACATAGACCTAAAATCAAAATATGACATAATAAAATCTAAAAATGATCACTCTTCCGTCCAAGTACAAGAGTCCTGCGTGTGATTATTAATTTAGAGTATCTTAAGCCAGATAAGAGGAATCACACGATGCAAACCTCACTCGTTGCTGTTGTCATGCTGGTGATGTCTTTGGAAGGCTATTAAGTCGTCATATATTGCGTCCCTTGGTTCATCCGCCTGCCTTCAAAGAGGTAATTGTCTGGAGTCCGAATATTGGCTATTGACTTCTAAACATAGCACTGCACTACTTCTTAAGCAGTGTAGAAATTACTGAATGACACCGTAAAGTCGATGATCATTTTAATTGCTGTTGTTGTTGTTGTTATTGTTGTTGTTGTTGTTGTTGTTGTTGTTACTGTTGATGATGTTATAATTACTATTTTGCTCTTAAAGCACAGCGAGTTCTCACAGATGAGCGCAGCCTAAAAAATGTATAGCCTTAATGATTTTCCGTTTTTCAATACTTTTTCTCTCTAAAAATTATCTCTGGTGCTCACCTAGTCAATTTTGCGAAGAAGGAGCATCGTTCTGTTACCGTTCGCGTATGTAATATGACGCAATAAGGAGAGCTAGAGTTACCGGGTTTGGCCCTTGCGTCCAGAATTATTCCCCTTCCCCGATCAGCCTGTGGCATAAACGCTGACGTCATTTCCGTTCCAGCAACTACAGACATCTCTACCTGACAGTGTATTATTCAACTTTTAATTAAGGTTCTGGTATTCCAAATTCAAACGTAAAGTTTGATAGTGTAAGCCAGAAAAAGTATTCTGCAATTTTATTGCCTCAGCATGATTTTGTTTGGGATATCTACTGTTCACAGCGGAATTAAAACATTCATACCAGCATGCTATCACCCGTCCGCAGAGCACTGGCTAGACAGCTTGGCCATGTGGCAAGAAGTATTTGACGTAAGCTTATGGCCGCCACGCTCGCAGTGGTTGTAACAATTCGGACTTTAGATAATGTAACCCTGTGGGTTATCTGGGGCCAGCAGAGGAGTTATATCATAATGACAGACACTTGAAAGACTGTTTTATTGGAATAATAGGGTATCGTATGAGTAAATATGGTCTGTAGGACGGTGCAGTTTTCCTTTAAGCTTTCATTGCGTTACAGTCGTGCGATGCGAAATAAAAAAAAAAACAAAGAAGTTACGCACACATACTGGCAAATTTTCTCGTATTTGTTTTTTTGAACTTTTAAACACAGATCGAAATCGGAAAATGCTTGCATAGTTCTTGCTACGCTCGCGTCTCTGAGCACTACATGAATTGACACATCAATGTGCAAGATTTAACTGGATCTAGCTGGCGTTCTAAATCGGTGAATGACCAAAGCAATGTCTGAATTCAAGAAGGCGTGTGCCTGTTCTATTTTATTTCTTTTCATTCCGATAGCTGTTATTTTCAATAAAAGCGGCACGACATTTTGCTGTCAAGAAAGATATTTTATTTCCTCAATTGACTTCAGCAATCTTACATGGTGTCTCGAGAGAATGTGTGGAATAGACATTAAGAAAAGAAAAACGGCCATGTGCATGTGCGCACGGACATAATACGACTTAGGATTTAAAATATAATTTCTCTAACATCTGATTTTTGGCATGGAACCAGTTTTTGCCCATACACATCGCGTGAGCGTATTTTGGTCGACAGCAATCTTGCTCAAACAAGTTTATCCTGCTAAGGAATCAGTCATTGACCTGAAAAATCTCTGGATCTTCTTGAGGTTATAGAATTTGTAGTTACGATCTAATTGCAGTTTGTTTACAACAAGGATTTAAAAGAGATTTTAAAGTATTCTCCTTCTTTACACGGCTGGCTTACCCTGTATTACGTCTCTCTCAGGCCTTATTTGTTGCGTCTTCGCTTTAGGGTGTGCTTACAATTTTAAATTAAATTTCCGGAATCAAAGTCAAACGAAAATTTGAGAAAAAAAACAAACATCTGCATCTTCTTAGGACTAATGTAATGAAGATCAACTGTAGTAAGTAAAACTTTTCGAGAATGTAGGTCAGGCACACAAAGTGAGAGACTGAAACAGATTTAATATAAAGTCATTCAAGTATTGCTGGTGTTGAATCTATTTCGACAGTCATTTCCACGTTATTTATAAATTGTTTGATAACAGGTTTGTAAAACCGTCCATGATTGGGTTCAGATAAAGATGCCTATAAGAGCTGCATCTTTTATATGATGGGCCTTGTGGCTCCTCCTCCTCCCCCTCCCCTTTTTAGATGAGTTGTATGCGGATTTTAAAACAGTTTAGCTTTTTTTTTTAACTTTACACAATGATTACAATTAAAGTTTTCAAAATTTGGATCCTACGATGACTCTTGGATGCTCTAGTTTGCAAAATTTCAGCTTTAGAGTTAGATCAAAGAGCTTAGCTTGTCCAGAATCGTAAGCACACGCGGGATTTTCCCTTGATAACTATAAAGTAACTTCTTAAAACTATCTTTGTAATTATTGATTACTTATGTTCTTTAAGGGATCTCTCACAGACCTTACAGTCAATCGGCTTTGAACGTAAGGAACGAAAAAAAAAATTGATGCTGCTGTGTCAATAGAGCAAATTAGCCTAGACTCATCAGTTTAATTTAGCTCGGACAATTTGTACATGATCTTAAAATTGAGAACATAAATACACTTCGTTATCAAAAATCGATACAATAAGTACACGGTTATGAAATATACAGATAATCTATGACAATAAGCAGGTGTAGGCACTCCCGGCTTGCAACTCCTCCATTGTTGTCGGTTAGGGAACAATCGATTTTTGGGGTTAAAGAAATTATATTGATTTTTGGATTTTTGATCCAATGCAATCAGCAAAATACATCATTTAATTTTGTAGTCTACATTCTTTAAAATCTCTTTAGTGCGTTGTGAGTTGGTCCGAGTTTGAATTCCACTTCCGTACTGTTTCTGTGCCTGCACGAGCGAACACGCAGTGCAGCTTCGGTTTGGTTGTCAGAATGTGTAATTTCTCCTCAGACATAAAATCCTGTTGTTGAAATAAGCAATTGGACAGGTTTATTAATCAGGCACATTGACATACTCACGGTCAGTTAATGTGAACAATCGGAAATGATGTCACATGAATGCGGCCGAAATCTAAAACAGAAGTAAACCCACTTTTGAACGGCTTGCAACGCCTACTGGGGCAGAGAACGTAATGATACATTTAAAAATAACACGTTTCCGTTCAGCAAAACCATGTAACATGTCCGCCGTATTGATGACTTCCTTCTTCTAATTATAATAATATGTCATTTTGACACAATGTAATTTTCTCGTCTTTGTGGCACAGTTCTTGGATAAATGTTAATAGTTTGCATACCGAGCAAATTTCTTTTAAATAAATTTTACTCGTTTAAAAGATTATACATTTTCCTTAAGTATCACATACGTTATTGCAAAAGAAAGTTGCCCCTTTTGTTTTTTTTCATTTTGAAACAGCTTGTATTTCATCACAAAGTGAAGACATGAGTCACTGCCTAAAGGTTGCAGGAGCCTAGTTGGTTAAAAATGGACAGATTGTGTAGAAATAATCGTATAACATGAAACCATGCCACAGATGTTATGAAATTTAGTCTTGAATTTGTCCCCAAAAAAATTGCAGGCAGTGTTTCCCNCCAAAAAAAAAATTGCAAGCAGTGTTTCCCAATGGCTTCAGTGGATTTCATTTGCACGGACCTGTGATCTGCAAAAAAAGGCCAAATTTTTAACCCATTTTTATCTCTATTAAAACTGTGAAAAATCTAAATGAAGGACCCCTACTGTAAACAGTATATAATCTGAGCACCAGACCTGGGGACTAGAGTATTAAAAATGTGTCATTCTGATGGATAAGGCCAGGGCCCAAACCCAGGAAGTCCAGCAACTTTTGCAAATAAAGTTGAAACGCTGACACATTGGAAGTAGGTGCAGCTCGCGGTGTGCAAACGCAACCCTCTGCTGGTAAAGCCCTTTCACCCTGATCGGATTGTGAATGGAAATTCCTGAACTCCTGACCCCAAACGCTGGAATCATTTTAGACAACGAGAACTTGAGCACAAACGCTGGGATGTCATAACATTATAAAAGTGTTGGACTCTACTAAAGGTGCATTCAACACCGATGCGCTAATGTAATACTTACGATGGTAGGAGATCCCGTCGTTAGCGCGCAAGTCCTCAAATATAAAATTTATAATGTAAATCTGTCGTGGTGCAGCAAATATTTCCATTATGATAAAATTTCAGACCATCAGGAGAAACACGAAGTTACAATAACATAAATACAATATTAGATTCTGCCAGGGATATCGCAGATGAATTTTATTATTTATTTTGTTGGCCCGATTTAAATAACACAGGAAGAAATTTTACATTTATTCAGAAAATATTACAGAAGACCAAAGTAATGTAATCGTTTTCAACGACTTTATAAAGTCCAAGAATATCAGACCTCTATAAAACACCATGAATGTTATGAAATTAATAATGAATAAAACAAGAATTTAACTAGACTCAGGAATTGCCTCCGAGAACCTATTGTAAAATGACTGCTATTTCCCGCTTGTTGCATGAGCTGTCATATCACATTTTATTTTTTCCTGCGGGTGTATTTGAACGAGATAAAATTGTTGTTGTTGTGGGTCGTCGTCGATGCTGTTGTCTTCCTTGTTGTCGCTGTGGTCGTTGCTGTTGTTGTTGTTGTTGGTGGTGGTGGTAGTGGTGGTGGTGGTGTTGGTTTTATAGTAGTTGTTGTTGTTGCTATTGTTGTTGTTGGTGGTGGTGGTGTGGTGGTTGTGGTGGTGGCGGTGGTAGTGGCAGTGGGTGGTGGTGATGATGGTGGTGTTGGTTTTATAGTTGTTGCTGTTGTTGCTGTTGTTGTTGTTGGTGGTGGTGGTGGAGGTGGTGGTGGTGTTGGTAGCAGTGGTGGTGATGGGGTGGTGGTGGTGGTGGTAGTGGTCACAACAGAGTGGCCCGCTCTTTACAATTTATCGAAATGACAAATGTCACCCTGACAGAAATTCGGGCTTTAATGCCATTGAACTGCCAACACCATCGCACATATTGTATCAGAACCTCAGATCTGTACTCCAATAGCTTCGCAGGTTGATAACAAACTTCGGAATATTTGCTTAATTATGCAGCGATAATGGGCACATATCGAAATATTGCACAATTTTTATCTTGACCGGCACACAAAATGTCGCTTATGAGAAAGCCAGTGCTCTTAAACCGACGTGAGCCAATGTCGGATTTTTGCAGAAATCAACGTCAGTGACAAAAACCGACAAAGTTATATTTTTTTGTTTTTTGACCGTGGCTCAGCAAGTTTAACTCAGCCGACTAAACTCTGCTATATCTTAAGCCGCTTTTACCAATATCATTGGGAGTTTACTTTCAAAAACTAGCTTTGCTGAATTTTACGACTTTTTACGTTTGTTTTTTTTTCCCTATAAAATTTGGATATTAGGGTTGTCGTAGTATTGAACTGAAGCAACGAAGTAGGTATACAGCTTTATAGATTAACAAAACAATAGGTTGAAAGTTCTGACAGGTATATTTTCATCAGTAACAAGGTAAAACACGTAGACAAAATCAGATGATGACCCGAATAGAATATGAATAAAAAACCAACCGAGCGAAGTGGAAAGAAAGTTGACTTTTTAATACTCTAGGGTCTCCTTGAAATGGCAAAAAAGAAAAAGCAGAAGTTTCAGTTTCACTCTGTTTATTTAGGCCGAAGACATTCACATGACAATCTCTCTCTCTCTCTTTCTCTCTCTCTCTCTCTCTCTCTCTCTCTTTCTGTTTCTTTCTTGTTCTCCTCTCACTCTTTCCACTGTTAATAGTCAGTGTGTAGAGAGACACATTCGTCCTGATGTAGTGTTCTCAGCTTACAATTACACGATTCCAATAGTAAAGTACAGCCTACTCTGCTTATTCGCATCTCTTCGGGACCATGCAAACTGTTGCCATTAAAAGAAGTTGCTAATATCTACTGTATTGAACATATATAGGTGGATTGCCCTTGCATCACGGCAATTGTTTTTACCTCCTGGTGCAGACAAAGTGTAGTTCATTCATAAGCCGTACTAGTCTGTGGGGTATTTAGTTGACAAGTGAGTAAGATGTTCTAATAGAACATTGGTTCAAACCTGTGGAAATCAACACTAGCATCTTTCAAGTGCACATAAAAACCAGAAAACAACATGGCACCGGGCTTATATATTTTAGATGCCCAGTTTAAACAATTATATTATACTGAAAAAGCGTCATTTACATGGACGTTGCACTTAAGTGGATTTCAATCAAAGGGTGACCTCCTGGCAAAGAGAAGTGGAAACTGAGAGTCAGTAGAGTCAGGAAGAGGAGGCCGGAAGGAAGGAAGGAAATCCGAGAAAATTGATTTTCATGTAAAATTAAAAGCAAAACCAGTAACTTAAATTTTCTAATGCGAATGTTTTGTTTGACAACTGGGAAGTTCATTGAACGAAAGCAAATTTTCAGACGATTCTATATTTGGAAAAGAGGGGAGAGTAGGGGTGGAGAGGGGGTGACTTAGGGGCCGTTAAAAATGTTCAAGCCTGACTTTCTCTGATGATTCTTACTGTTAGTCTTATTGATTCCTCTTTTCCATGTCTAGTGTAAAATCCGGTTATACTCTTTATTCCTTACATGGCATAGCTATGAATATGGGGGATGGATGTTGTAATAAGCGGTAATATGAGAAAGGTTATTATTAGCTTTCCCCTGGATAGGGCATGCCCCAAGGGGACACCGAGTGGAATATTACCCCCTGTCCTCACCTAAATGGCGCAACACGATTAAGCACGTTTTCATCACCATAGTAATAATTATTATGACTCCTTGCTCGCTGTGTCGGCGATTAGCCCTTCACTTGTCCATGTGAGTCTCTTAGACATTGGGACCTTTCATCGACACCGATCATTCGTCCCTGTGAGCCCTTTTGGCATGGGGGCACTAGTGTGGAAGTGTGGTCCCATCTATTTTATCGATATATTTATTTAGATAATACTGGATACAAATAAAACTGAGCTCAGCAAAGACACACTCAGGATTTATCCCCAAATGGAGGTGTATTATAGAATGCTTCAGCGCTTATGTCTTTGTGTCTTGAAATTTATTTTGGTTATTGCCAAAATATTGACTTTTTTAGTTTATGCCAATTAACCTTTTTTTTTTTATCCTAGGGAAGTCTAATTTTACAATGGCTGATTGTTAACGTGAACATAGATATATCTTTACCTTTCATCGCTTATTTAGACTATGATTGTACTCCTAAATTTGATATCCGACTTAATACCAGGTTTACTTCAGATATCAATACATGATGTATTTTTGATATGTCGATAAAATATCGGGACCACACTTTTACTAGTGCCGGAATAGGAACCTTCTATACCGATACCGTGTGATCACAAGGCCACTCAAGACATGACTATCCAGAAAACAGAAAATTTGACACTCTCGATTCTCATGAGAAACACGTGATTTTCACATATCATGCCTGTACACGTACATTGTTTAATGTCGTATGTCCCACATTATTATAGGATCAAATGCAAATGTTCAAATCAATTTGTTCAGAATTGTATGCAGGTTCTGTTCGAAATACTCGAATTCATTTGCAAACTCAAACCTTTACCACGTAACATTTTATGAGAATACTGGATTTTTTTTAAAGCCCCCCCCCCCAAAACACACACACACACACACACACACACACACAGGCACACACAAAAAGTTGCATTCAATCCGTTTGTTTCTCCGAACTTACTTCATATGAAAAACAACATTAAAGGTAGGGGATAAAAGAAAAATATTAATCGTATTTCTAGTCTATTCAACGAGGAGAAAAGGAATAGGACAGTGAATCTGACTACACTGATCAAAGAACATTAGTGTAATCAAAATATATGTTAGGAGGAGCTGTAGAAGGAAACATTTCCAGGAAATGGGTCGACCTGAGAAAAGTTTAATTAAGTAAACTATCCTTTTAAATAGAGTATAAGACCCCAGTTAAAAATGCGTGTTTCTTCCACAGCCACAGATGAATTATCTGAACTTGAATCTCCACAGTCTGACGTTGAAGATCCGCCCAGAACCAGCTCGCGACGGGCATCGGTCGCCTCGCTCATGTGACCCGTGACGTCATCAGATTAGTCCATTCACGTGATCCTCGACGTTGTCTGATTATTTCAGTCATGTAATCAACGACATAGCAAAATTAACCCAGTCATGTGACCATTGACGTCATGGATTAACTTACTAGTCATGTGACCGTGACGTCATCAGATTAACTCAGTCATGTGGCCATGATGTCACCGATTAATTCAATCGTATTATCTGAGATTAATTTAAGATGGCATTTCGTCGACTGACCAGTGGGGGGTCATCGAAGGATCATCTGTTCTGGCTGTGTATCCATTTGCCACTGATTAAGGGTCCTTAATGTATTTGTACTGTGAACAATAGCGAATTCAGGCATAGCACAAATAGACCATGCCCTAGGGCTCCGCAATGTTAGGTAGGTTAGGTATATAGGTAGGTAGATAGGTAGGTAGGTAGGTAGAAAGGTAGGCAGGTGAAAAGAAACAGCGCTAGCAATGATGCATAAATAGGGCATAATCTCTTTCGGCTCATTAAGACAAAGGTAGGCGCGCGTATATTGCACTTCCTGGTCCTACGATTGTCAGCTGTCAATCATATATCTAGTTAGTAATATGAAATGTAACTGTAACGTCAGCAAAACTTTAGCCGCCATAACTGTACAGTCTTGTTAAAATGCAGAGAATAAATGCTAATTTAACGGAACCAGACTGTCATATCGTGGAAGAAACCAAGTTCGAGTGTTTCTAATTTTATTTCTTATACTTTGGACGACATTGTGTAAAATAATAGTCACTGACCCCCACTGACCAGTGTCCATCCTTCCTGCTGCGGTGACAGTTTTTTAGGTTAGTGTGGGAAGTATTGCTCCAACAGAAAATGTAAAAATAACAATATTTGTTCCCTTGATATTGCGGGTTCTCATTTCAGTCACCAATAACTATCCTGAAAATTTGAATTATCTTTTTATTTTTGCTGACCATTGTCCACTTATCGCATGCCGAAGAATTGTTTTCTTTCACTATTTTTTGCCCTTGTTCTCTTTCATGGCACTGACCAAAAATTACACCTCAGATTCGCATGCGTTTCCATGTACAAATATTTTAATTGTGGTTTAAGTTCCATAAAATTGAAAAAAAACCTAGTTTAAATGTCTTTTTTTTTGTGTGTGTGCACTGTTTCGACATCAAAAGCTGATTTAGTCATACCAAAGCGGCATAATTGAAAAACATTCAGTTTAAGTGATTTCTGCGTTTATTTCCTTTCATTAGCGTATAAAATGTGCAAATTCATGGTCACTGACCCCCCGCTGACCATTGTTCACCAAAAAGACTTCTTCCACCCTTCCGATCATGGTAAACTTTTTTGATGTATTGTAGGAAGTATGGCTGTTTCAGAAAATGCAAAAAAAAAGTTTAGTAACCTCGAAGTTGAGGGTTACCATAATTTTGATCTTATATTTCCCACAGTATAGAGTAGAAGAAAACTGCTGTGGATGAGGTCCTTTTGCTCTCTTCCCGTTCTCTTGCCCCTTCAAAATATGGCATTTCAAATCGAGCGCGGCGTGTGCTGTGAAAGCATCTATAAGGCACTGCGGGTTCCAATTTTATTAACAGCTCCACGCTATTGCCAGAACATGACCTGCTCATTGACCAGTAAGGTCAGCGAAAGCAGGGCCGTAATTCCGTAGCTACCATACGTTTCTTGTTTATATAGGTGTGTGGAAGAAGGGGGAGGGAGGAGGGGGNGGGGGGGGGGGGTCATTGAAGAGTCACGGATAGTTAGCGTCATAAAAAAATAAGAAAGAAAAAAACCCAAACTAGACGTTCGATTTCTTTACTCAAACAGATACGAGGGCGAAAGCTGGGTGGGGGAAATAATATATTGGACTTACGTTTTAGATCCCATAGGCTGAAGTATACCTCTTCCCCC
>JAWQUT010000033.1:989128-999251 GCA_033807755.1 Ellobium chinense
AACCAAGCCAATGGATAATATTGTTATGGATAATAGAGTTTCATTCTTATTGTTATTCTCATTCTTATTCTTATTTTATAATGTATTACTGCTCAATTAGAATATGTTACAAAAATTATGAGAAGAGTGCCGCCAGTTTCAAATTACTAGTGCTATACATGACATTATTACTGAGCTATGGATAACAGTAGTTATTATACAAGAACTAGGATGCTAACAGAAGGGTGAGCATTCTATTCTCAATGCTTTTCTATATTTTCGTGTGGTGGTAATTAAAGATGACTGTCAGCAATTTGAATAACGCTAAAAGTATGAAATCTGTTACCTCACTGTAACTGATTGAGTCCTAATAATAGTATTATTTAATTGCGTGATAGGGCTTCATGAAACATTATAGGCCAGAGCACATAGAAGGCAGCGAAGAAGGATTTTCTTCAGTAACGCTATTCTTACCAACATTTGTTGAAGTGGGTGTCCTAAGTTAATAAAGTGGATGTCTCAAGTCAGTTAAGACACAGGAAGAAAAATCGCCTTTTTGTTTAACATATCATGAAACGTATTTAGCAAATGAACATTTGATCAGTACACGCGTTCCCGTTGCAGAAAAATGTTCAGATGTATTTTTCAATTCCACATTGATTGTTTTTAAAACTGAGCAGACTGTTATCTTTATATTGTTTAGACGGAAACTGATTCTGTCATTAAAAAAAAATATATATATATATATATTAGATACTTTATACTCAAGATATTATTGCCTTTGAAATGTCAAAAGGTAATTTCTCATATTGAAATTGTATGGTGTAGGATAGTTTTATTTCACATTAGGTTTAATCAGGTCGTCTCGAGGAGTTAGTTGAGAACTTGTGTGACTGCTCTCTGAGCGGTGTTGCCATGTCGTCGGTTATAGAGTGACTTGGCCTATCGCGAAAACCTCACTTTTAAAATAGGACCGTTAAAAAATTTTGGACTGTTTTGAACTGAAATATCTTTCACATTTGTGCACCTGCGTCGACTTAATTCATATACATGTAATATATAGTCTATATAACCTGTTAATTTATTAGTCGAATACAATGATTTTGAAGTTGAGGTCGTTGTTATCTTTTGTTTTTGAATGAACCTTGTTTTTATACGGTAACCTCCCTCATCCCCACGCCGTCCTCCAATAGGCCGCTTCGCCATACAGAGAAACCTCATTAAAATTTGTCAGCCGATAGGCCGCTTTGTAATTAATGGTTCGCCATACAAAGATATGCACCGATAGGCCAAGCGGACGAAGCGAAATCCTGTTTTTAATTCTAGTTTAGTGCTTTCTGATCGTCATTTATTACACACCATTAAAACATTTCTATCCTTTTCTTCTTTTCATTACATTAAGATTGACAATCCCACGGTCCAAGGAAATCTGTAGTGTTTCATGTCTGAGAGGCTATTTTTTTTTTCTTGTGACGGCCTGCATTCCATGAGTGATATAATATGGACTTTTCCAGCTCCATTACTCACTGGTCTCCACAGAAACAACAGCCTCCGATGATCTCTTTGAGGGTCACTATAAACTTGGGGTTGAAGACGAGGTAGATTATGATGTTTGCTGCCGCTGTTGATGCAACATATGAAATCAGCCGTGTTGTCGATCATATTATTGATGTAACAGGAGGAAGAATAGCAATGTAGATGGCAGCCAGCAAAGAGCTCATCAAAATGGCGTAGATCAAACACAAAGCCAGAAAATCTCGCGTGATTCTCAGCTCCAGGTGTGCCATGGGCGCTTCTTCTGAATTCTTAAGGGAGACACCATACTTGATTGACTTCCCTCTGAATCTGGTCACGTGCCGTTTCCACTTGGCCATGATGGCCACACAACCGGTGACCACCACCAGTGTCACCCCAATTATCGGCAGCACGGCAAGGGCGTCACCGACAGTGCACAGTGCTGAGTGCCAGTCGGAATACAGGATGTGTCCGACGCTCCTGTTGGTCACGGGGTCAGTGACGTAGGTGTATCCCGTTGACATCGATTTGAGAATGCAGAAGAGAAACCACATGACGTAAAGGGCAGCTATTGCGACCCCGATTCGAAAAGAAGTCACGATTTCATGAAAGCGGTGTGAAATTCCCATTCTCTCCCCCCCCCCCCCCCCCCCCCCCNTCCCAAATCAAGATCACGCGATTGGCTAGATCCTATCTTGATGATGATGCTCTATGCTGCCTGATTATTTTACTTGGATCCGCAGTATTGTGTATTATAAAGTCGGCCAGAAGTCATTCGCAAACAATTAAAGGCATGATAAACACCATTTCGTGACTTCAGTTCAAAGCATGCGGCGTCTTCGTGTAGCGCGCATAATCTGGAACAATATAACAAAGCCACAAGGAGACTTATATATGCCTAAAACCGGGCTATATAATAACGTCGTATGGAACAGAAATGAAATATTCAGAAAAATGGGATATATCTAACAAGCAGTTTTTTTTCTTTTTGTTTTTCAAGCACGAAAAGACAAAATTCGTAATAAAAATGATACTGCTCTTTTTTTTTTTTTTTAAAAGCCGTTTTTCACAAACTTGCATGATTTTGTTCAGGGCTTAAAATTCTGAACAAAACAAGACTAGAATTATAATAATATGCCCTGGTTTGTGGAATACACGCTTTGTGCGTCATTTCGGGGCAAACAGAAGCAAGACAATGCTAAAATGTGGAGGTAATAATTTCGAGATGTCATTGTCATCAACTTTTAATGATAGGAATTTAATCTCTCAGTCGATACAGCTCTGCTAATGAATAAGAAAAGCCCATAATAATGTGATTCATTAGTGTTGAAGTGAACTATGGTATAATAATAATGCGCGACTTCACACTATTATTTCCCCAAAAGACCTGATCATTCTAACACTCTCTCAATTCCCCATGAAGCATACAGTGTAGCTGCTACTTTTAGGTGCTGATCACCAGCGTTCTGACAATATCTTCGATGCCTATAGCAAAATATTCATTTAATGGACTGGTGGACTAAGGAAAACGTGAATGGAATGCTTTCCCAAAGCAATTTCAGCGACACCCTGTCGAGAATCGAACCCACGCCCTGTAGATCCTGATGGTATGCCACAGAGTAGGTGAAATGCAAAATTTAAGTTTCATTCTGTTTAGATGTTTAAGTAGGCACTGGAGTTTACATCGAAATAAACTGAATGTATGAATATTATTATTAACAACAACAACAACAACAACAACAACAACAGCAACAACAACAACCCCTCGATTGTCAACATTATTTTGTAAAGAAAGTGGTTTCTTTGTGTTAAAGAGAAATTTTATATTATATGACCTGTTTCTTTACAAATCTCAAAATTGTCGACCACCACGGACTACGCTTACATCGATATTACCTGCAAATGCTTGATTAGAAAAGGAACAATATAAATGTCATAATGATTTCATTGTTATGTCCATCATAGATACAAGAAAAGGTGGCGATTAATTGCCTAGTTTGTGATTGAGGGCAGGTCAACGTAAAGGGAGGGATGCTTTCATCAAGAGGGGCATTTCTCTGTCATTTACTTTGTCCAGTAAATGATACGATGGTGACAAAATCAGGCTTACCTGTCAGACCTGTAAGTAATGTATGCTATGGATTACATGTAGACTTAATTCATTGTATACAATAGGCTGAAATGGATTGGACTAATTACCAGTTCATGTACAATCCATCCCAGTTAGTTAGTCGCAACCCATTGGGAGTACAGCCAAAAAAAAAAAAAGTGATTAAAAGGAGTTGCGAGTAAATGTGAATTTTAAAAAGACATATAGCATTTTTTTTTCTTTATATGAACAATGTTGCGACGAAGCCGATTGATTGATTGATTGAGTTTGTGTTTTACGGCGTGTCAGCACGATTACGGCTATATTACGCCCTCATGGTTACTGTGAACGTTTTTTTGTCGAACTTGCAACTATCCGGAAAGCGATTAAGCGAAGTAGAGTGTATGTTCAGGTATATTTATTCATAGGCGTCGTGTCTCTTGGATGAGATGTTCTGTTGTAAACAATAGATTATCTGGACTCTAACATTTGTGAGAGATTGAGGTCAACAATGCCTTATCAATGATGATGGAGAAATCAATGGTTTCTATCAGGCTTACTTACTTAAGTACGTAATCTTTGTTCCTTGTAGCATCCAGTTTTCCTCTACCCCTCCCCCTTCCCCCCGGGCCAGTTTGTCAACCACGCCCCCTTTTTGTCGAACTTCATGCAAGTTGACAATTATGACCGAATTTTACGATCAGTGGTTTCCCAGTTTTTCGCGTTCAAAAGTAGGGTGCCATGTTCCCGATCCATTCTTATACTATAGACCTCTATGATATGCACTGTATTTTTCTACCTCAGTATATTTCACGTGCAAAATTGCGCACCATAGTGCTCAAAAGTGCGTTTCTTTTTGTTGTGGATGTTGAGCTTAAGGTAGTGCATAGTACATTACTGTAGGGCGGACTGCCCTATTGCAATTCAGTTATGTTACATGCAAAATTGCGCACCAAAATGTTCAACAGTGCACTTTTCTTTGTTGTGGGTAACGAGCTTAGGAAAACTGTATCTCAAACTGCAGCTTTTACTTGACCATCAGATTTCACACATGTATCTGAGACACAGTAATGCATTTACTTACAGAAGCATTTTATATTTGTGAGGTTCATTCTTGTTCTGTTACTTTGAGAGACAGCGTTTTCCAATAATTCCACCTAACTTTTTCTTGAGAAACACATTAAAAAATCCCCCTGTAAGTATGTGCCCTAACGTGTCTTTGATGCATGTGTGAAATCTGGTTGTAAAGTAAGGAATGTACTTTGAGATGACGTTTTCCTAATAAGATCACCATCCATAACAGAAAACAATTGCACTGTTCAGCACTCTGGTGCACAGTGTGCACCATAGTAGTGCACTATACTCTTCAAGGGAAGATTATTGGATTGTTTTAAACTTACAGCTACGCCATCCAATCGTTACCATCGTAAGGAAAGTCCCGCCTACAAAATGGCCGTGGATACTGTCTCGACTCAGATGGATTTGTTTTCATATTTCAGTAAATTGATGTTTTTCTATCAGTTTTCTACGAAATTTACTGCAGGTCTGAGTTCAACAATAGTTCAATGCAATGCCATGTTAAGAAAACGGAACCCTCTAATAATGTAGAGCGCGTGGGTGTTTTGTTGCTAAAGGTGCCGACTTTGAGTCTTGCTAAGAGTATTATCGGTTTTAAGGAGAGAGGGGTAGTTATTTGCCTCACAGCCTAAAAAGCCCACATTATTTGTTTTTTCATAAAATTTGAACTGTTTACATTAACTTTTGCTTGACAGCTTCTAAGAAAAGACAAGCGGGAGTGTCGGGATTTTCTTCTTGCTCGCGCCATTATTCGTGCTACGTTCCGTCAAGAAGCAAAGATAGGTTGGCAACAGTTAGTCCAGACAGTTTGCGCAGGCATCTCCATGAATCGTCTGCTAGCCTTTCTCGCTTTATGGCGTCACATAGCACTTGTAAGAGCACAGAGAGTGAAAATTGCGACATCTTTCATTCAAGACAGACCGCAGATCTAGGCATGACGCCACGCTTCATAACATTCCGCTTAAAGTTTCTTTGCTATAATTTGTTTCATGAGGGTTAAAAAAAACAACAAACCCAACAAATTCCCTGAGGATAACATCTCCGTTCATCTGTCGACTTCCTCAGAAATGGCCAGAAGGAAGGAAAATATACGAGGTTAAAAGTTTTTGAAAAAATAATGTGGGTTTTATAGGCCGTGAAGTAAAATATCTACCGGTACCTCTGTCCCTTTAAACGGCGACTTGATAAGGTTTCAAATCTCGCCGATGAAATAGGCATCATAAGAATCCAACAGAGACCCTCACAATCTTCCAGTAAGATTTAATTTCAAAATCTTCCGCTCTCCGTATTGACTCTTTGTTCATCCGACAATTCTAATCTAAGCATAGCAGAAGTTGAACATATTACCTTCTCATTGCTTTCTTGTGAGCTCGTTGATGATGAAAACCCGTGAGGTTCTAGAATCCAGGGCCATAACTAGCATACTCTCAACCCTGAAATGCGGAGGGGCAGTGATGAGGTGGGTGGGGAGGAAGAGGTCCAGGGAGTCAAAGCAAGGAGGAGGAAAATGTCATACAGAGAACAGATACAATGCAGGTTGAATAAAATGGAGTCATCAAGCTTCGGTTTCCCAGAAAGGGGGGGACGGGAGGAGGATGGACAAAGAGTTACGGTCCTGCAGCGGTCAGTCATCATTCATGCAGTATTCCTATTGTTAAACAGCTCGTTAGCCAATCAGAAAATGAAACACGAAGGGGGATAATTCTCCACGAGTCTGACATAAATAACAGTAACTAATCAGCCAAGGCACAGTCGGAGGAAATTCAGACCTACAATTCTTGAGAGTTCTAGCACGGAGCATTGTTTTCAGAGTTTTACACGGTAGATCTATTTTGTTTTTATTTTCTGTTTAACACTGTTATCTTGTTTAAGTCGTAAATAATAGTTTATGTACATTATCATTTCAATACAGCAGACAGCATGGCAGATAGAACAAACTCACAACGGTCTTTTCGTAGGTGTCGCAGTGAAACTTCACGTTGCAATGGGTTTGTTTTTCGCTTTCACTGCTTCCGTGCAATGTGGCCCATTGGTAAGGCGTGATGGACTCGAGATATCAAATAAATGCAGGGCCGGTTCCTACCATTTTGAATTTGAAAAGGCTTTGGGAAAGCAGATTTCAAATTTTTCTCGGCGCATCTGTCCTTGAAATGGGTATCTGGCTGCCAGCAAAAACAGATATTTGTCAGAATGCTACTGATCGCGCCTGTTGAATGGCATTAGTTCTGTATATCTCCAGAAGGTTGATAAAATTATTGAACGCCTTGTACCTTGAGTCACTTTTAACCCTCGTGGTGGTGTGATAGAGTTAATTCTACAGTCTACTTGTTACGCTTGAGTGCGGCAAAATAATAAATTCGCCTCTTTTTTTCCCATCGCTGGGTGAGGCAGTTGAATTTGTGGAGCCATGTGTCCTTGCAACGGGTCGTAACATTTCTCGACATGCAGTTGGGGAAAAATATCCTCACTATTACAACGCCGCTCTACCTGTATGAGAGACTCATTTATCATTGTCATTATTTACCAAAATATATTACAAACCAAAGGTTTTATTAAACAACGTCATCTTTTTTGCAAGACAGACCGCAGATCGAGGCATCCCGTCACGCTTCATAACATCCCGCTTAAAGTTTCTTTGCTGTAGTTTGTTTCATGGGACCCAAAAAAAAAAATCCATGAGAATAACATCTTCGTTCATCTGTTGAGTTTTTATTTTTTCAAAATGTTTACATCACACTAAGACAACTGGTCTTAATGACTTAGTTATTTTTCATCATGACGTGCAGTTTCAAGGTACTTTTTTTTTTCTCTTTTTAACCCTTAACGTACTATAGATCTCCTCACATACTTAGAACTGTTGTAGTCCAGAATTGTGTCGTACACTTATAATTTTNTTCTTAGAACTGTATTGAGATTACTCAGAGTCATGTCACATGCAAATTTTAAAAGAGATGAGTCAAGGAAGAATTAACTTTACTCCAAATTCGCTTTTTTTTTTTTATATGAAAGAGACTATAAGAATTTACTTCGATTCATCTATGCTAACTATTGCTGTTATGTGGCTGCCATTATTAAACGGACATCTTAGTAAACAGTGTAACTGACATGGATATATATATAAGAGCAAGGGTCTATACCTGTATAAAGTTACATCTTGGAGTCTGTCCTCATTGTCGATTTTTGTTCAGTCTGTTGAACAAATATCATCTTTCATAACAAGCCACATTTAGAAAATACAACATGTTACCTACACAGAAACAGGAGGTTCTGGCCGCATGAACTATTCACTGACACGTTTACCTGGCTGTGATTATTAGACTCCGTGGTCTCCGATTTTCATTTCTTTACCGCATTCACCAATACGACCTATCTGCATCTATATGAGATGCCAGCATTCTTGTCTCACTATAGGGTGGGATGGTTTGATGTCATAGAAATCGTTCACGACAATGTCGCCATACTTGTAGTTTGCCCCGATAGGCGGTCTATATAAGTCTAAGACGTCGAGGGGCCATCGTACCAGCAAAATGAGCCCCGTAATTTCACAATACCGATAATTCTCAATACCTAGCTGCTCAAGTATGGGCGGGCAGGACGCAAGAGAAACCCCAAAACTTATATCAAGCACAGCTTGGAGGATTCCTTGAACATTGTCAATGCTTGCTCGGATCACTTTATTTCGGCAAAGTCCACCCCATTTTATTGGTTCTTTTCCGACAGGCCCAGTCTTCTTAGACTGTTTCTTTTCCAGATCCGGCACACCATCTGAACTAAAAACGAACAGAACATAAATCATGAAAGAGATGTTCGTGCGAATTCGGAATTAGTGGTTCGTGCTCAAAAAAAAAAAATGAATAAAATAACAAATGAATGAAACTGAAATTATCCCAAATTTTGGAGCATAATACGCATGTCAGATGGCACACTGTATTGACAGTATCAGCTGATTTAATACCGTAGATCCAGTATGACAGTTTTCTTCAGGAATTTTTTTCTTGACAGAAACCGGCAAGAAACAAGTGGATTTCAACAAACAAACAGCATGGCCAATAACACGACAACAACTGAAACGACGCAAACATTGGATTTCTACCATATGAACTCATCTTCTGAATGGGTGAAAAACGTAACTGGCAACGATTCTGCTGATTATAACGCGACACTTGGTGTCACTGTGCCCACATTGAACGCAGGGCTCTATTTCTACTACTGGGAGTATTCTGAATGGGTGCTGCTGCTTGTACTGCCCATTATCACCCTGTCTGGGATGGCTGGAAATGTCATCAACATCCTGGTTCTCCAGCGTCACGGGTTAAACAAAAGCTACAACATAGCTCTCCTTGGGCTCGCCATTGGTGATTTGATGTTCCTGACCGGGGCCAGCTGCGTTCTCAACGTCCCGCAATTGCTGTATCTCTACCACGAGGGTTTCGGCTTCTATTATTCTCAGTCGATCTCGTACGCTTTGTACATCGTTCATGAGGTTTTTCTGTTCCTGAAGTACTATGGCTCGTTTGTCACCTTCACTGTCCCGGCTGTGATTGTTTGCGAGCGCTTGATAGCTGTGTTCTGTCCACACCGCTTTCTTGTAATTGTGAGTTCTTTTCGAATGAAGCTCGCAATTGCGGCACTCTACGTCATGTGGTTTCCTTTCTGCATTATCACATCGATGTCGCCGGGATACATCTACGTCACTGACCCCGTGACCAACAGGAGCGTCGGACACATCCTGCAGCCCGACTGGTACTCCACCACCCGTACTGTCTGTGACGCCGTTACCGTGCTGCTGATGTGTGGCGTGACCCTGGTGGTGGTCACCGGTTGTGTGGCCATCATGATCAAGTGGAAACGACGCGTGACCAGATTCAGCAGAGGGATGTCAATCAAGCATGGAGTCTCCCATAAGCATTCAGAAAAAGCGCCTTTGGCACGCGCAGAGCCGAGAATCACGAGAGATTTGCTGGTTTTGTGTTTGGTCTACGCCGTTTTGATGAGCTCTTTGCTGGCTGCCAACTACATCGCCATTTCGTTCCCCAGTTACATCAACATTATCGACAACACGGCTGATATCATATGTTGCATCAACAGCGGCTGCAACATCATCATCTACCAGATTTTAAACCCTAAGTTTAGGGTGACCCTCAAAGAGATCATCGGGCGCTGCTGTTTCTGTAGACGCCAATGAGTAATTAAGCTAGGAAGGGCAACCTATATCATTCTTGGGTACAGGCTGTCACATGGCAAAACTGCTCAGAGAGTAGTCATTGCAATTTTTTTTAATTTTTGTTGTAGGGACAGACATGGGGTGGGCCTCTGCCTGTCCATAACATAGAGACCAAAAAAAAAACAACAACATAACTATGAAAACTAACTGCCCGAGCCTACATGATTAAATCTAATGTGAAATAAAACTGTCTGACACCATATAATTTTAATAAGAGAAATTACCGTTTGATATACTAA
>JAWQUT010000033.1:1002690-1017719 GCA_033807755.1 Ellobium chinense
TAAAGGCTATCTTATCTTGCGTATAGAGTTCCTTCAAGCTTTTTTTTCTTTGCGTCCATCTGTCGTCCAAACAATATAAAGATAACACTCTCTGCTCAAATTAAAATAATCAGTTTTCAACACTGGAGTGAAAAAAGAACTTTGAACAGTTTCCACCGTATGCGATGGGAACGCGTGTATTGATCAAACGTTCATTTCCGAAATGTTGTTTAGGTTTAGTTAACCAGAAAGATGAATTTTCTTCCAGTGTCTTAACAGCTTAAAATACCCACTTTAATAAATGTTGTGAGACTAGCGTTACTAAAGAGAATCCCAGTACACTGCTCATCTGTGTGCTCTGACTCTTGTGGCGCCATTCCAAGCAATTATGTAATAATACTGTTAGTCCTCAAATTTCTTTTTTTTTTCAGTTAGAATGAAGTAAGAGATTGCATTGTCCTTTGGCTATTCGGTTTGTTTAAAACAAGAAATTGTGGACAGTCACCTTTCATTACTACCCCATTGAAATATAGAAAACAGAGTAGAATGCTCGCCCTCCTGTTAGCATCATTGTTAAGTGTTAGTAGACTCTTTCTTGTATGATGATGAGTGTTATCCATAGCTCAGTAAATGGATGTTGTAAACATCGTCCACACCACCACCATCATCATCATCATCATCATCATCATCATTCACCATTATCATCATCATCATCATTATTATCATTCATCATCATCATCATCATCATCATCATCATCATCATCATCATTATTATCATTCATCATCATCACCATCATCATCAACGAAATCGTCCTCATATTTCCTACCATAACCTCTCGTCATCTTAGAAGTCGTGTAAGACGTTCCAGTACATGTGACAGATATTGTTAGGTCTTCATCATACCTTTATCAGCTTTATGTCCTGGGCCTACTTTTCGTCTTTGTCGTCACCATCATCATCATCATCATCGTCATCATACTGCCTACCACAGCCTCTGGTCTCTCAGTAGTCAAAGTATGATATAACACTTCATCAGACAGCTGATACTGTCCGGTTTTAATCATATCATTTAGAGCTGACTGTCCTAGTTCTCCCTGGAATGAGGTTGGGCTGGCTGGGGTTAGGGATGTGAGGGGTGGGGGGCACCCAAAATCACATGCACAATAAACAACCAGATTTTCGCGATATTATGGTTTAAAAAAAAGAGTGACCATTTCCCAGTGAAGAAGCGAGAGCTTGGTAACTTTACTTCACAAATTCTTTGGTCATTCTAGATCTATGTACATCAGTAGCTTGAAACCTATTCAAACTACAATCGATGGCACGATAACCACACATAGCTCTGCACTTGAACATATTTCTCTGCTTGCATGCGCCATAAAGCACCGCCAGCACACTTACTTATTTGAACAGAAGGTTCAGAAGAAAGAAAGTGATATCTATATTATAAGACTGGATCGGGGGCGTGGCACGCTCCCATCCTAACGCATAACCTTCAAAGCCGCTGTTTGTAAAATTCGGCTGAAAACGTCAACATGTACAATATCCGGTACACAATGTTTAGCATCACCGTCTGCTCACGGAAATTGCAAGATTTGAATAATCAATTTACAAAGTTTGTGCCGCATTTTTCTTTTTGTTTTTGTTTCCGGCATTCATTCTGCCATTTTGTCGACTCCAAATAAAACTTTAAAATTTCGTACCGGAAAGACATTGCGTTTCGTTTGCCACTGGAAATTTGAACGCACACGCCGACACCAGTTCGAAGATCCAAATCGATTCAAAACTCACAATTCACAATGTATTTTAAAGCGGTAAGTATGTGAACTTTCTGTTATCTATATTATAAGACTGGATCGGGAGGCGTGGCACGCTAAATTCGAACACGATAAACTCATAACCTGCTACACGTAACATTCGGGTCCAAAATCGGTAACCTGTATGAAATTCGACAAAAGAGATTTAGCGTCAGTGTGTGCTCACAAAGGGTGCAAGACCCCATTAGTTATGTACGGGCTTCGCTCAGTGTCATCGTTTTTAAAGGATCAGGTTGAAATTTCGAAATCTGCTTTCAATTCATTGATGACGCTTTGCTCTGTGAAGTCGTCCAGCACCATATCAGCGGATAAACCCATCCAGTAGTGCCACGTTACTATATATTGGCACTTCTACATCATAGTAATAAAGCAAGATTCTCCATGGAGCAGATAATCCTATTTTCGTCATCCAACGTCCCATTCATAGAATGGGTGTCTATGCTAGTCGTCTAATATCATTCCTAGACTAAAGGGACAAAGTTTAAGGGCCTATCATCTAAATCTCTTGGAGTCCTGACGACTTCACTAGGGCAGCGACATATCTCCTACTGTCCCTTCTTGGAGTTTTTAAGATATTTTGCAAATTCAAATGGTCTTAGGTTAAATTATGCTGCATTTTTTTTTAAAACCCAATAAACCCAATCATAAACAAACAAATCCAGTCATGGTTTTCATCGTTTTGATAATGAAACATCTACCAACGAGTCACTAATGATAAAGAAATGATGTCTGTTTTATGTACTTTACGATGTATCAGAACCTCCTTGCATGGTGTTTATAAGTAATAGTTTACACAGTATTGTGCCAGTCTATGTTCAGATCCTTATTTTCCTGTGAAAGCAACAATAAAGTGTTGTTAAACCAAAATGACACAGTGTGTTGTAGTTGTAACTTTGTTTTACCTACTTCATCACTTTTGCGAGCGTTCTTGTTCTTTTTAACTTTTTTAATGTGTTCCACATGATGATGATAATGATGATGATGATGATGATGATGATGATAATGATAATAATGATAGTGATGATAATAATGATGTTGAAGTTGAATGTAGTATTTACAAACTGTGGATGTAAACGTCATTACAGTAAACGTCCATGATACTGTAAATGAAAATTATTGAAAATGAAGTTGGATTAGATTGGAGATACGTCACTTCCACTTCCCATTCTCCGATCGTAACATCGCAAAAGCCCGGCGTTCTATACATGATGAGCTTATGTCTTAGTCAGGAAGTCACATTAAATTACTTTCTTTTCTTTAGATTTCGTTTCATTTTGACGAGCTTATAAACCGTTGATACATATTATGTTGCTCCTCTGCTCTTTTGTTAAAACATAATTATATACTATTGACCAATGTTTAACTTGAATCCTGCATTGCATTTATCAAAATCAAGCATATTGTCTACTTGTCTCTAGATAAATATATCACATTCCTTGGTTCTTTAAACAAATCTACTGTTGTCATTTCGTTCTGCTGAGTTTTTAACAAAAATATAACTCTAGGAAACTGTTTTAAAACATTTCTAACTCTATAAATGTCAAAAAAAAATTCCCGAGGACAAGTTGAAAGAGGACACTACGCAAAATTTGTTTATGATTGATTACGGCAAACTGGAGATAAACTAGTTCAGACAATGCGAAACCATAAATATATTGTTGGAGAGAATCTTTACGACGCTGACTTTGCCGTGCACCTTTCCCCAAATTTAAGTTCTTGGAATATTATTTGCGGCGTCGAAAGAATTTGGTTCCCTCAACACGGGCAAAATGAGACAGCCGACCCTGTTATCAATGACAGCGTAATGCGATTTACCATAGGGATTTTTAAAACCTTTTTTGTTAGAGTACTTAAGGGTCCAGGACCTTTCGATATATACGTCAAAGGCTCTCTACAACCATGGTAAGCATTGGATTTGTATATTATATCAAAGAGGATGGTATGCACAAGCATAAAAGCAATCTTCGGGTCATAAAGTATTTTAGACGAAATTCCGACTTTCTTTTTTTATTGGAAAACGTGACGGCCTCTCACGATATGTCTCGGTAAAAGTCCTATTTGCATTAGAGTGCGACATGATAGTTTTCACAATTCATACAGGACTGAGAAACGACTGCGAGCTTTCCGTTGCATGATATCCACTAAAGTTTGGAACATTAAAGGAGTTTCGTTCCAATCATCCAAAGAAGACACGTTCTGGAAATCTGCAGCTGATAACGACCGTGTTCATATTTAATTTGGTTCTAGGATTTAATGAGCAAACGGATAAAAGATCGTGGGTTCGCCCCGTGCTTGACTAAGGAGTTACCGTTCTTTGTATCTGAGGAAAATGACCCATTAGGCCTAGTTTCACTTCCTGTTTCATTTACGTAGATTTCAGCCAGTGGTCTCACGCCTGACTGTCTGTAATTGCGTCTGTTATATCTTGCTCAGATATGTCCATAGGGATTTCCTTGCTTTTTCTGCGACTGAGTACCAAGATACTTAAACAGATAATATTCAAATGCAGAAGAAGAATATAAATCTCGCAAATGTTTGCATGGGGCTTACCCGTAATAAAATTACATGTATTACGGCAGTTTAACATCGATACAGAATATCTCGTTTTCACATTCATTCAAGGCTAACTTTATTTGTTCTCCTTCTTTACGGAAATTCCAAACTTTTTGCTTCTTTCTGGCAAAGAACAATTTACTTGATGCAAATCATTCCACTCTCGTATAACGTTTGGGTACAGTTCTACTGTCAAGACAAGTTATCTTGATCGAACAGCATCAACATATTACTGACATTGACTTATACGTTAATATATATTATATATATATATATTTCACTTGCACACAATACGCCATCACTTCTGTGTGCGCACATACGGGGAGTATGGATTTGTTTCCGAAATTTCCTGGACTTCTGTTTTTTGACCCCTGCCCCAAAACCACTAGCATTCGCCCTTTAAGAGAGTCTCAAGATATTTCTTTAAATCAATCAAAAACCTAAATCCTAACTTTAAGCTGCCGCACTCTGGCATCGCGTACGTCTGACTGTTTGACTTTCTTCATGGGCAATATCAACCTAGTCTCTCCCGGCTAGTCTAGTCTAGTACTAAGTTTAGTGTTAAGGACTATGTTAGGAAAGAGAGAACAAACAGTCTTAGACAATGATGCCGTCTAGGGACTTTCCCAAAGCTGATTTTCCACTTTAACCCTACCCCTTACACTAAACCAAGCAACAGGTGGGAAAATTCTGAAATGTTGCCTACGACATTAGCTGGATCACTGGGTTTATATCGCGTTTTGTGCAGTGCTCGCGCAAAAGTGCAACCTCTATTCTCTTTTTTGAGGCATTTGGAATAACTTTACACTCCAACTTCGCACCCAATCATAAAAACGGGCCAACTAAACTCCTGGCTGCGACTGTATTCTTACAGCAAGTGTTTAAAGCGTTGGTCTATTTCAACACGTAGTTTACAACCTTTTACAGCAGACACACACACAGACACACACAGACACACACATAGACACACACACACACACACACACACACACACACACACACACACACACACAGATACACACATACACAGATGTGCATTGCTTAAATCATTCACCCTAAACAGGGGTGTAGCGTGGGGGTCAAAACTAGATAAGGAAACTTGCACATAAGTTAAGGGCATCGTCGTACATTTACCTCAATGTCCCTTTACATTTAAATTAAATGGAAGAGGGTAGCATGCATGAAAGATTTGCTTTACCATCTAAACTAGGAATGCATGATCGCAACAGTGCAATATCACGGCAACAACAGCAGGAAGAACATCAACACCAATAACAACAACAATAATAACAATATATTCAGCGATACTGCAACTTACTGTTTACAGCGTGGGACAAAATTATTGAGACAAATATGACTTTTCCGTTGTTTCTTTATAAATCAAAGGCGCGTCGTGCGAATCGTGTAATAATGTAATATTTGGTACGAGGTTTTCCCGCTGAATGTACAGGAGCGCTGCACTATCAAACGCGCATTTTGATGACATCATCATGTCAAACCACATATTCAAGATGGCCGATTGTAGGAACAACACTTACAAGAAGAAACATCTTCAATATCTCTATGAAAACGTATCCACGGACATTGAATTTTTAGTAACAAGTACTTCATTATCCCGTGCTACTATTTACAGAACAATATCAAGAATTAAAGCAGAGGAATCTTTGGAACATTCTAAAGGAGGGGGTCGCCCGCGTATTTACAATATCAATGATACTGATAGATGCAGGCTCGCATAGCTGGCCTTGCATAACAGGACAGACACAGCCAGGGAACTCAATTTTCAAATGGAGAAGATGGGAAGTGCTGCTGTTTCCGTTAGAACAGTAAGGCGACATTCAAATGAAATGGGTTAATGGTCTCTGCTGCCAAAACCAGTCCCATTACTATCAGCTGAGAACAGAGATGCAAGAGTGAATTGGGCAGAGGAATTTGAAGACTTTGATTTGAACAGTGTCATTTTCAGTGATGAGAGGTCGGTGCAGCTTGTTAGGAACAAACTGACTGTATGGACGAATGTGCAGAGGAAAGAAAAAGAATCAGGAAACCCATGCTGCTGAAATCACCGTCTTTCACAATCTGGGGTGCCATCTCCATGAAGGGTCAGTCGGAGCTCAGAATCATAGACAAAACAATCGATCAGTACTTTTATCAAGAAGTTTTAAGGGACGCTGTCCTCCCATTTGTGGCACAGAAATTTCTGGTCATTATGTGTTCCAGCATGACAACGCGCCTCCACATAGGGCCAAGTCCACCGTTGCATGGATGAGTGATGTCATACCCCATGTCCTGGCTTGACCGAGCAAGAGTCCCGACCTAAATCCAATTGAGAATGTGTGGAGGGTTCTGAAACTCATATTACACACGCGTGCGGTAACAGAACGATGCTCCTTCTTCGCCAGATTGTCTCGGAATGCACCATAGAAAATTTTCAGAGAGAAAAAGTACTGGAAAACAGAAACATTTTTTTGACGTGCGTGTCCACGTTTAAGCAAGACAAAGCTATACCGTGCCAATCGTATACAAACTTGGGCATCAGAGCACGGGAGTCGGCATGACATAGTCGTGGTCGGATCTTGTGTCAGGCTCAGCCATTGTTCACTCCTTCTGATAAGTGTTTTCTTTGCCTTTCCTTTCGACCACCAAAGCTTAGTTGTGTTCATTACTTTAATGTATGGTATTTTGTGGTTTTGACTATTACAAGCACCACTCGACCTCTATCAGTTACCGTGTTGACCTTGTAACCAGACATGGAAAGGCCAGGTCAATAACACCGCATCGATCCGTTTAACGCGCTATCCATATCGTCCCGGTCATAATCAAATCTCGTAAGTGTATTCGTCATTGCAACACTCTTACGAGGTTTCATCGTGACGCTGACAATTAATGGGAATAGTGCGAAATGGACCTGGGAGACGAGAATGTGGAGAATCTGAGAGGGGACAGTGGAATACTGGGGTAGAGCGGGAAATGAGAACAAACTAACAAACAAACAAATAAACAAACAAACAAACAAACATGTTCATGTCTCACAGAAACTAAGTGAGTGTGTATTTGGAGGAGGGAGCTGAGGAGCAATTATAACGATATTTGCAATTCCAAATATATATTTTATAAAGGGTGACTAAAGGTATTAATAAATATTATTAATAATCAATTATTAATAAATATGTTGGATGTGCAAAAGTGTCTATGGGTGTAACTGTATGATAGTCTGTTCGCAGGAACTCATGTCCCTTTTTGAAATTCGATTTCTCCAAAATAGCCTGACAGAGCTGCTTCGAAATTTGTATGTGAGAACTGAGATGGGTTTGTAGATGGTCTCATGTAGCTAATATTTAAGCTACATCATGTACGCCGTTTTTATTTTGCTTATTTTCACATAATAACAACTAACAGAGCATCCGTTTTTATATCGCAGATATGAAAATGCACAGTGTCACCAAAAGTTCGAATATCTAAAAGATAAAACAAATACAAAGGTGTATAATTTTCATACATCGTATTGCGTCTAAACTTTATTAAGTACTCTATAAGTAATATTATTTAATTTCCAATATTAAAAATTTATCTTATTAAAGAGTCGGACGAATCCAACAAATTTATAACTGTCCTTAGAGAATGAGGCAAAGCCCTTATTTTTGCCATTATAGAAATATTCTGTTTAAATTGAGAGCTTCCGTCTAATTCTTAGAATGCCGTATAATGTGACACATTCCTCCGAATCAAATAGACTATCTGAACAATACTCTCTCACCGAAGTAGATTTTTACTTTTCCTCGTTCCTGTCTCAGTAATAAAGTGATTTAAAAAAACAAAACAGCAAATAAAGCTAAAGCATCTATCTCTTCTTTCTAGTTAGTAAAGAAACGTTGTAAAACAAATGTCTACTCTCAGCCTTTTTACAGAGATACTGGTACAGCTGTTTTGATATTTATAAGCTTTAGATTCATTTTTAAATCATTTTTTTAATATCAAAGAACTGAAATATTGTTTACACTAAGCTCAAACATCCCATCTATCCAGTGAGTTCCTTCCACCTTTGAAAACCAGATCTAAATCTGGGCTCAAACCCCACACTATATGTAAACTTTGTAGTGCGTCGTGAAATATGTTCACAACAATTCCACTTGGTGCAGGAATAGGAAATTCCCCTATGGGTAAGGCAACTGATGCTGGGGGAAGAAAGGGGAGGGGGCGGGGGAGAAAATGTTTCTGCCAGAGGCTGAGTTGTTTTCAATAGAGCTCTAGACTGGTGGGGCAAAAACCAAATGATTAATGGCTTTGTTAATTGAAAGGGAAAAAAATTATTCCTTGAAGTCTGTTGCCGTAATTTGATCACTGCCCTAGTTTCAAGTTTTTCAATCGAAAGATTGCTAGTAATTTCTGAACGCACCAGAATTGTTCACCTCGTCATGCAAATGCAAGGTAAATGGTTCTGTAACTGCTTTGATTTTCAAGCCTGCATTTTTGCAAAGAAAGATTTTCTAAATGATGAACTTAGAATGGTGATGGCGGTGTACAGTCAAACTCCACTTAATCTCAACTCCTCGGGAACACAGAAAAAGTTGCGATTAAAGGCTTGCGATTATCCGTTGACTTTTATACAGAAATACAGCACTTTGTTACGTGGAAAATGTAGCGACTAAGCGAAAGCTGGGATAATCCATACTGTGACTGAACGATCAGACTATATAAGTTGTAAACGGAGCTGAGCTAATAAAGATAATTGCACGTTGAAAAACAACATTTTAAAATTTAATTGGGCATCAAGGCATTTGATCACGTTTGTTTATCCCGATGGGAATTCTGTTGAAGGCTGAGGTTGTGATAGTTTCTTACAGCGAAAACAGTTTAAATTAGTTTCACTTCAATAATAGATAAGGAGTCTGGTGGTTTAGTTACGTTGTCTATGTAGATGCTCTTAAATCGATAAAACCAGTGAGCTGCAGAACAGTATGCTCAGAGCTGCCTTCATAGAAGAGTAGACAAGGGAAGAAAGAGGGGGAGGGGNGAAAGGCTAATGCCTCTAAACAAAGTCTGTGAACCTGGGTAATCTTTCAGTGTCCTTGGTAGCCTCCCATTATAAATTGATTATAGCTTCACCGTATGAGCGTGGCTGGATAGCTGGCTTGCGGCTACTTCCATTAAACAAATGGATAAAAAAGAAAATCATATTAATCACTGGGAACTTGCATAACTCAGCTGCTGCCCACACGCATAGCATTTCATTTAAAGCAGTGTGTGTGAACAAGTGATTTATGCCAGTTATCGGTGCATCTGACCTTTGCTTCTCTCCGACTTGTTTTTTTTTGGGGGGGGGNGGGGAGGGGGGGTTGTTTATTTTTTCATTTCTAAATAAAGACAGTGCTTCATTAATTTCATCAGCAGGTTTTCTGTTTCACACACAATCTCCTGATTTCATTTCTTAAATTATACAGCTATCAAAATACCATAGTCTAAGTCTAACCGCTTTCTTTGTGTGAAAAGAACGCGTTCAGTTCAGTTGGATTACTTTAACTTTAACTGCTGTCGTTTTGGGTTTTTTTTTGCCTAATCAATCTATAACATTCCTTATTTTGTTTAGCGGTCGTCCCTTGTTCTCGTTTCCTTTTCAAACATGATTTACAGCTGTTTTGAAGAAATTACTGGGTGTTGTTTTTTTTTTTTGCTTCGTTTCTGAGGAGGGCAGAATCTAAATTAAATTTCTATTCTGGATCTGGACAACTCGTGAACTCTCCCTGCCTGGGATAAAAACCAGCCTTTCCTTCTTTCCTAGTTTGTCTAAGCGTGCAGCATATCAACATGAGCCCCGGGGAAGGGAGTTGTGGGAGGGATAAGTTAGGACGTGTGGGGCTTAGACTACTTAGAGGGTTCCAGTTTTCGTTCGTAATTCGACTGCTAATCACTGCACGGTTCTGATGTGCAGTACTGGTGCAGCTCTTGTTAAATTTGATATCTATGCTATAGAAGATTGCGCACAAGAATGCAAAATGGTGCATTGGTTATGTCTCCAGTAGAAATAGGAACGATAACTGGAACTGTCTGAAACTCCATATCTACGCGGTTTATGGACATTTCTCCCCATCCTCACCACCAGCATAGCCGTCATCGTCAACACAATCTCCGTCATCACAATAACCACCACTATAGCCATCACCGTCACTACCGCTATCAGAACCTACACTACCGTGTCATCGCTACCTCTGCTGCCCAGCCACCGCCACCACTACAGTTAGCACCGCCACCACTACAGTAAGCACTGCCACCACCATCGTCACTAGCACCACCGGCACTACCACCGCCAGAACTACTACTACCTTTACCACAGCAGCCGCCACCACACCGCGGCCACAAGCACTTCTGTGACTGCCATCATCACTGCCATCTCTATCACAGCCACCATCAACACCTCTAACTTCCTATCATAGCAATCACCACCGCCACCATACAACCACCGCCACCACACCACCACCGTTATTACCACCACCGTCACCATCACTAGCACCATCCCCTGCTGCCATGGCCACCACCACCATCGCTAGCACCTGGACAACCTCCAAGCTCGCTACAACCTCTACCACAGCCACCACCACAATCGTTAGCACCATCGTCAGCATCGTCACCAACACAACCACCATCATTAGCCCGTTGGACCTACCACCCTCCTGAAGACAATCAATTGACTGTATTGTTAAGTGCATTGAGGAGACAACATCTAATGACGATGACGACGATGATGATGAGGAGGAAAAGAAGAAGGAAGATGATATTTGTCCGTCGTTCTCGATGAAAACATGGCCTCATCCCTGACGGGCATGGCGGTATTTGTGTATCTGAAGATGGCTGATCAGCCTTCTGCGTCCACGGAAGTTCTTCCAATTCATGTCCGTGTGACCAAGGAGATATCGCTACTAGTACTAGACCATCTGTCCTGGCGGGCATCTAATAATACTGCATCTTTTAAACAGTCCTTCACAAGTACAGCAAACAAATGTGCCTCCACTTCTCTGCTTCCTCCCCCTACTTCTCACCCATGTTGTTTTCTTTTCATTACCTGGAGGGCTGAAATGAATTCTCTCATCTGATGTTGTCTGTGTTAATTTATAGATTCTGAAAGCTTAATTGGATTTGCCTCTTCGTCGAGCCAATCAATTTTTTTTCTCTCTGGTCAGTCAAATTGAGTTTCACAATTACTTTGTTTTCTTTAACTTTAATAACTGGCAGCATTCGAAGAGCTTATAAGAAATGTGATGTTAGCTTTGCTTTATTTTGCTTTGCTACGCGCTGGCTTTGCGCTGCTTTGCGTTGCGTTGCGTTGCGTTGCGTTGCGTTGCGTTGCATTGCGTTGAGTTGTTTTGCTTTGCTTTGCTTTGCTTTGCTTTGCTTTGCTTTGCCGATGCAGCGGCCACTTGAGCCTGTGCCCCTAGGCCTAATGTCAAGATATAATAGGTACACGTCTTCTGAAGTTGAACTCTGTGTCTGACATGGGGTATTTTCAAAGCCTGGTCGCTTTTGGAGTTGGACATTGGTGGTCAAGTAGCAAGTAATCCGACGAGGCTGTAAAATTGTGTAATGCATTGACACTGCAGGGCGCTCTCGTCGTGCAGGCAGCACAGTGGTACAAGAAAAAGACTCATTTCAGAATATCCAAGATGGCGGACACTCGTTCACCCTTTGTAATGAACGTGGCAATATCCACAGACTCTCTCACCTAGTGCTTGGTTTAAGGTTTAGGGTAAGTTCAGGGATAGGGTTAAGGAAGAAAAAGAACAGTTTCTACAAGTTAACATTATACAAGATTTCTCCTAGTCCTATGTCTGTTTTCTTTTTCCTAATCTGCCACTAAACTAACCCTAAATAAATCAAGCAGTAGGTGTGTCAGTACTGTTAGTGTTCGTCGATATTCAGTGATTCATCCTCAACCCCCCCCNCCATAGTGTACCAGAATCAGATTCTGATCAGATCTATTCCTGAGCTCTTCCTTCTCCCAGCCTTCATAAATCCTCAAGTTTACAGTACATTCATTTCATATTATGATGTTTTTCCCCTTTCGCACAAATTAGCAAAAAAAAAAAAAAAACAACAACAATGAAACTTTTATACAATCTTCTGAGGGCAAACCTTCCACATACTTTAATAAGTTAGGCTCATTTCCTGCCCTGAAATTTCGATAGAAATGCAGACAAGAAAATGTCATTTATTATTTATCTTGACCTTTTAGAATTATTTCTAGCTCCATCCATTAATCTGATCAAATCGAGGTTTTCATTCCACAATGAATGTTAGTCAGTATTCTAGTTCCGCAGGAAAATATATGCACTGCAGGGAGCTTTTGTCATTAGATGGGTCGATAAAAGATTACAAAATAGTCAGTTCAAAAGCGCATCTAATCAAACTGATTTTTTAAAAATATTTCTGCTGTCTCGTTTCCATATCCCTCAAACTCAGTTAGTTAATTTCAGCAATGCAGTTAAAGACAATGAATTATGCACTCGAACAACCTTATAGCGAAATACTCTTGATGCACAAAAACATTTTACTTTCAGCATAATGAATGTACTTCGTAACATGCGGAGTTACGTAATCTGTGTAAACCCCCTGGGTCGGAATTCAAATTGACTTTGGGCCGTCTGTAGTAAAAAGCCCAACGTCACACTCACACTTCATAATAATGTCATGAAAAGTCCGACTGCTGAACCAATGTCATCCAGATAGTCAAAATGAGACTTAAGTCGCTATTGATCTAAATCAACCACTCTATTCAATGGACAAAAAAAAATCAAAAAAATCAGGAAATACCGATTAAAGAACAATTTAACATTGTAAAATTATTTTAATTTGCCTTACATAAAAGAAACAACAAAACAAAAAAAAACTTTACAATTACTAACCATTTGCCCATGAAATAAAGATTTTAATTAATATGCAGAAATGGTTCCACTTTCCATTTTTACAACAAACAAAAATTTGATACTGGATGTCCCAATCACCTTCAAAGCTTGATACCTCTGGCATGTCTAGCGACATAAGCCTCATTTAGACCGGTTGCATGCATTCCATCAGACCGGAACCAGTGCCAAAAACAATAACTTCACTGAGAATAGACAACGTTCACCGTATTGTGAGCGATCATAATGTTAGAAATAATGTAGAAGTTGTTTGACATATTCAAACTTTCAGCCACACCCACATTATTCTTTTCATTTCCTTCACTAACGCGTAACAAAACGTGATAATTGATATGCACAACAATAGATTGATATTGGGAACCACGGTTCGTTTCTTAAAAATTAGGCCGCCTTAGACAGATGGTCGTCTTTTGCAGGCTGGGGTGTGCTGGTAGATGAAGAAAAACATTTCACTCTCAGGTCCATTACACCGTCAACTCTGAGGTGGCTGATGAGCATATTGAAGATGACATGTGTTTATTTATTTATTTTACTTAGTTATTTATTTGTTTATTTATTTATTTAATTACTTTCTTACTTACCTATGTCAGAAAATTATTGTTCTGCAATTCATAGTATTCAAATACAGTCTGCCGCAAAAAAAACAACAACAAACAAAACTACCCGTTCCTTTTGGGTTTTGTGTAATGACTTAGTCGCAGGTTTGGGACTCAAATGGTTCACTTTTTTTGTTGTTATTGTTGTAAATTATTATTTGTTACATGCAGTTTCTTCTTTGACACGGTCGTCATTCTTCAGTAACCCTTTCAAAATTAATCAAAGTTTCAGACTGGCCATTTGGTGTTTTTTTCCTTACGCTAGGGATTTAAAGAAGGCGGTCACGGAAGTGTTAGAGAGTAGTCGCATTAAGCAGGTTAATGTATAGGAAAACTTAACGGCCGTCCTTTATACCCGGTGGCCTCGGCAAATCCGACCATGATCGATGCAAGCCAGCGGCTTCATGGCAGAACCTAATAGTAATACTAATATCCTTTTTTAATGATCTAGAGTGATTGCATGTTTTGAGCTCGTTTTGAAATGGGAGAGGGTGTCAATCAATTTCCGGTTCACCGTGTTTCAATACAAATTACAATGGATGGGAGGAAACTTCGTCTAGGGCTGAGAAGATATTTCAGACATTGATAATTTGTAAAATCGGGCAACATAAGTTCGGGGAAGAGAAAAAATTACCAAAGAGTCGCCCTGTCGCACGTCTAAAACGTCCCATGTTTAAAAACTATCTGACAAGAAATTCATCTGCACCCTGTTGCTGCACTTTCAGTGTTGCCAAATTGCCATATTTCATCTCAACTCACCTGGAGCAATTTCGTGGAGTCTCTGGGGATCTTGACAAGTCACTAGCTTTTGAGGACAAATAAGCATATTTGTGTAACGGAAGGCTTTTGCATCGATCAGAACTTGCCTCGCATCGCGGAACACAGTAGTTTCAACTCATGTTTAATGAAACCCGAAAATGAATGTATCATTACTATCACTCGGTCTACTCAAAAATATTCCATGCACAAGGGGGATATGCTGTAGGCTAATATATGCTTGTAGAGTTTATAGTATTAGCTTATTTAAATAGAGTTTATAATACTGGGAAATTCAGATAAATGTAAAAAGTAAAAGCCATCATGTTCAAAGGGCATACATAATGTTTACCGTTGCTACTGGCGGCATAGCCATAACTACATCACTGCATCACCCCTCCCCCTTCCATTCCAT
>JAWQUT010000033.1:1027650-1039822 GCA_033807755.1 Ellobium chinense
AAGGGAGGTGAAGGAAAAGGTGTGGGGTGGGGGGAGGAGTCAAACTCTAACACGGGCAAAATCGGGCAAAATGTAATGCTAATCGGCCTCTGAACAAAATGAAACCGGAAAAAAAATGCTTCTTAATGTAACTTAGAATGTAACAATAGAAGAATGGAGCCTAACATTAATCAGACTTTGAAGAAATGTAGACAAAAGAAAATGAGCCTTGTATACTATGGAATCGTGGGCAGAAAAGTCGAAAAGTGTTGAGAGAGTGGAGAAGGAGAAAAGTAGACATGCAACTCAAAAAGCATACAGTAATGTGATACAGACAAGTTAGCTTAATCGCATCTTCTGCATAAAAAAAAAAGCTGCCATTAAAAGGAGTTGCGATTATCCAATGACATTTATAGAGAAATATAGCAATTTATTATTTTCCGACTAAACAAAAATTGGGATTATCTGGATTGGGACTGCTAGGAGTTTACAGGGAATGAATAGCATTTTGTTACATGGAAAATGTTACGGTTAAGAAGAAGTAACGATTATGTGGATTTGCGTTTAAGCGCGATCGATCACAAAAATGTCTCCCATCCATGCATGCGACTTTATTTGTTGTTGTCCCAGCAGATCAAGTCTCAACATGCTGAAGAAGAAATTCAGTGCTGCTGTCATTGCACCGACGCTAATCACAACCATCTTGACAGGATCTTTCGCTGCCTAAACCGATATCCGTTTCACAGACAGTTGGATTGAGGAAAGTGGAAAGTATAAATGATATTTAATCCAGAGGCATAGACTATTTATAACATGACCAAAGCAGAAATCGAATCCAAGCTCTTTTTTCTTTAAATCTTCAATCTAACACCTAACACCATAATCTTTCGGTGACAATGCTACATGTAAATCCAGCTAACCAGATACCTCGTATTCACCTTTATATACAGTGAATTAGCAGTATATCCCATATATATTTAGAGAGATACAAACGGATCATAAAATACTGGTTTAAGATTTTGAAATTACCAAACAACCGACTAGAGAGAGTTATCTATAAAAATCTTGTCGATTTATCGGAAAGTGAACCTGTTACTGAGAATTCGGTGGCCCTGACAAAAAAATTGTTAATAACTAATGGTTTTGGCTATGTATGGGAAAACCAGGGGGTGGAGGACGAAACTGTTTTCATGTCACTGTTAAAACAGCGCTTTAAAAGATAACTTCTTGCAAAAATGGCAGAAATAACTAGAAGAGCTAGGTGAAAGAAGGCTATATATAAATATATTAAATCCGATTTCAAATGTGAGAGATATTTAAGTGAAATTTCTGAAAAGTACCTGAGAGTTGCGTTTACAAAATTTCGATTAGGGTCCCACAGCTTTATGATAGAAAGGGGTAGGTGGCAAATGCCGAATATAGAATATGAGCATAGACTGTGTGATGAATGAAATGTAACTGAAGATGAATATCATGTGTTTATTGAATGTCCAAGATTTGCCAGCTTCCAAGATTTGCCAGCTTAAGAAATAATCTCCTTCCAAAGAGAGTATGCATCAAACCAAGTATGCACAAATTCATTTCTTTCATTAAATTCATGAAATCAGAGGAAGTTTCGAAATTTTCACTACTGTGTTTAAAATATTTCAAAGGTATCAGAGCTTGGTCTTATCTTCTGGTGTGTGCTTGCTTTTCACGAGAGAGAGAGAGAGAGAGAAAGAGAGAGAGAGACAGAGAGAGAGAGAGACAGAGAGAGAGNGAGAGAGAGAGAGAGAGAGAGAGAGAGAGAGAGAGAGAGAGACTGTCAGCGATCGCCTCAGAGTGCGGAAGAGATAGGGGAAAGGGTTTCGAAGGGTTTTCGTGTGTGTGAGTGTGTGCGTGGGTGTGTGTGTGTGTGTGAGTGAGTATGTGTTTGTGTGTGTGGGTGTGTGTGTCTGTGTGTGAACTACCGTGCGTGCTTGTATGTATGTGTGCAAGTTTATGTGTGTGGATGTTGAATTACCTTCATGTTAACACATAATATTGTATATATTGTATTTATTCGAATTGGCTGAAGGCCTATAATAAAATTGAACTTGAACTTGAACTTGAACTTGAACGTTGATCAAAGAGGAAAGAGAGAGAGAGAGAGAGACAGAGAGAGACAGAGAGAGAGAGAGAGAGAGATTTAAGAGGCGAGAAAGATAATAATGTAATGTGAACTTATTAAGTCTTTCAAATACATGCGAAATCTCATTCATTAGTGAAATGTCAGGGGAGGAAAGACTATTATGACAGGAAGAGATTTTCATGCCACATTCTGTCAGATTACTTCCCCTTACCGACCTTCGTGCACTCGCAGACATTACAAGCTGATTATCGGTTGGGCCATTGAGGTAAAAAAAAAACACCAAAAACATGAAAAACGTGACTTGAGTCTATATCGCAAAATAAAAAATAATCTACAGAGGAGACAAAGCCAATGTTTGACGTTAAAAAACTTATCAACCTATGCAACCAAGCCAACCACGCGGGCTGCGTTTCTTAGGTCCTCTTCGAGTATGAAATGACGTCATATTGAGTATGAAATGGCGGTCCGTGGGCGTGCCTCAGAGATCGCATGAAACAGGCGGAAGTTGCCGTCAATAGGCAATCCAAGATGGCTGCGACTAATGCGGAAGCGTCAGTATGCATGGACTGACTTGAGAATGGTCTTTGCTTTACTTATATCTCTGCTTGATTTATTAGCATTTAGATCACCGTTGATTCTTGCCACATCCTCCTCTGACGAGGAGTTCCCTCGGAGAACGCATGTAACAGAATGTTAATTTGTGCTAATTGCAATTTTGAAGCCACAAATGAATGCCGCCATTGTGTGAGTACTGTGAGCTTCCGATCAATGTTGCCAGGCCTATGTTTTTCGAGCGGAGCCAAATTGCATATGAAAAAGAGTCAAAAGAGAGCCAAACCATGTCTGGAAAGTTACAGAGAAGTGTAAGCACTTTTGTATTGGAAAGTAAATTTTGACTCAAAGTCTGTTGGAGCGAAAAAAAAGAAGACAACGAGCCAGTTGGTTGTTTGGGAACCAATAATTTGCTAAAAGATTCAAAAATCCGAAAGAGCCAAGGGCAAGTCTAGCAACCCATGGATTGCGACTAGTACATTGTTTAACTTTACGAAACATCAAAGCTCCATCCACAAATCGTTTAGACTCCGATCACTGGCTGTCTGAGACTAGCAAGACGAATATAAGAAGAAACAAAAACGCACCCATTGTTTAGTTTCAGCTAATGGCGGTTGCCTCTGTCGACTCACCATTGTAATTACAATCGAACTGAGACGTCCACAGAAAAAGGATGGTTCGTTACTCAGAAATTAAACAATCTGCGTTGCAATAGCATTTCTTTATGGTATGAAGATGCCAAAGTTTTTTTCACTGTTGGCTATATAAGGTTTTAAACCTCTCATTAACTTATCCAGGGATCCCATGCCAAAATACTTTCCAAACCTGTTGTTTAGCTCTTCCTCCAAATTTTGACACAAGGAAACATGCTCCTAAACCAATTAGATTTTGAGAACTTAGGTAATGAAGGAAGATACCTGATATTTCAGACCTTTTCACTCAGTAAACAGAGTAACCTCACCCATCTAGCACACCCATAAAGTTTATACTTCAGTGGCTAAACTTCACTTATTCTGAGTCTACAAATGTATTTGCACCAATCTAAGCCTTCAAAATTCAAATCCAACCCCTTTTCCCTCTCCCCATGGCCAGTTTCCTAATTTTATACGGACTATTTAAAATTGCATGTTTTTATGCCAGGTGCTATTGGCATCTTCATACCTTATGGATTTAACCGATCACGACAGCAGAAAACCATAATCTGTAATTACAAGTCGCAATGCTCTTCCTGGGAAAGGTTTGGAATAGCCGGGAATGTAATGGTTTAGTCAAGCTTTTTTTTTTTTTTTGCGCTGGAGTTCATTGATCGTACTTTAGCGTGCAACTCACAATGGAATCGGGGGACTTATTATTCTAATACCCATATCTTCACAAAACGCACCAAGTGTGCAGATCCATACACCTTTATACTATAGTAGAAATGAGAATAGAAAACGCTTTCCTCACAACCATTTTTCTGAGCCTGCTGGCCATCCTCAAATGGGGGTAAGTTGTAAGGTTTAATAGACCACATCGTTGAGTTTAGAACTGAACGTTTGCTTTATCTAGTCCCTATGGGCAATACTGTAATGTCTGAGTAATTGTGTGTAAAATGTAGATCTGTTAGTTCACTGATTACAGGCATCCTTTTGTGTTGTTGTTTTTTTTTTTCACGCCGGTCGGTATATACATAATGAAACTATGTCAGCATAACAATATTGATTGTCACAGTCCCTCGCTGGGCAACGTATCCATCAACAATTCTAACGCTTTGTTTCTTATAATGAGCACTTTCAATAACATATCCTTGTAATTACACTCCCTCAATCACTTGGCCCGTAAGGCTATATTATCCTGGTTCCACAGTATTATGAAATCACAGCAGCTATTGCCTTGTAATTTCATTTACAGGAAAACTGCATGAGAGGGTCATGCTAATGTCTTAATTGAAGTAGGTTGTTAGTGCTCCATTAGAGTCTCAAGTAACAAAGGAAGGAATGGCCCATGATGGAGGAGTCTTGATGGCAGTACATGACGTATTACTTTTCAAAATGGGTTTGTTATTGTTAGAGCTCAAATGAAAATAGCTTTGAGGACAATTAGGCCTGCGATCTTTTTGGATAATAGTGCTGCTTCAGTTGCTTTTATGACCCTTTGTTGCCTATACATATCACATTAATGAGCGCTTGGCCAGTGACATTTTTCATCTTTATCAAGCACACTTAGCTATAATTGATAGAAGAGTGACGGTGTTAAAGTTGTGTGGGTGGTGAGGTTGATGATGACATTGAAAAAGATGAGAATCTGCTGCTGCTGCTGCTATTGTTGCTGTTGCTGCTGCTGCTGCTGCTGCTGCTGCTGCTGCTGCTGCTGCTGCTGCTGTGCTGCTGCTGCTGCTGCTGCTGCTGCTGATGATGATGATGATGATGTTGAAGATGAAAATGATAAAGTTGACGGGTGACACTGATGATGAAGTTTGTAATGATATTGGGACATATCTAATTCATTTTCCACTATACAGATTATCATATAATTTTGCTTCAACACCTGAATGACATCAGTAAAAAAGAAATAAAGCTGTAATGACATTGCTATTGATTACGATCATTAATTTAATCGAGCTCTTTCTTGCAGCACACAGGCCATTCTATTAAGAAGAGCGCTTTGGTTTTTCTTTAATACTGTATGTTTATTTCGGCCCAGACAACGGAGTTAAATGAGAGCCATGTGTAACACCACCTTGCCAGACTAGGCTTTTCAAATTGGTATGCCCATCCAGCCAAAATAAGACTTTAGGATTAGTTTAACCTCCTTGCTGCAAGACTTGTTCCCTTCATTTTCCTTGGTGTGTTTGTTTTGTTGGAAAGGGGGGGGGNGGGGGGGGTGTGGGGAGAAGGAAGGTCTTTAACCCTTAGCATCATTGTAATTTGCAACACTAGCCCATGGTTTGCCCCTCCCCCCCCCTCCCCACCCTCACCTCCTCCTTGCTCTTCACGCAACTGTTCTTTCTACTCATCCTCAAATTTCCCACATGTAGTAACAAATCAAGAGAGCTTTCATTTTCAATACGTTTTTCTAACCAAGGCATCAACTCTACCAGGACTTACTAATGGCATAGTAACCAACGTGACCTCTTCTTTGCCCTTATGGTCATGGTGGTGGCGGCTCTGACATATCAATATACAGTGTATGTTATATTGAAAGTAAAGGTACCAATTAGGAAGATACTAAGATACCAGACTGCCAGGGTAGGAAGGTAAAGGTACCCATTAGCGATAGTCAGGTAAAGTGTAGCTCACAAGGTAATGTCAATAGTAGGAAATCCATTTCACTATAACTGTTATCTAAGGTGATAAGTGGGTAGAACTATTTGCTAACAAAACAGATTGATCTGGACGTAATAATGACGCAGAGAAAGTAGCTTTCCGTGTATAATACGATATTATTCAAGAATGTACAGACTCTATATCCTCGTATTGTGGGAAATTTGAGGATGAGTAGAAAGAACAGTTGCGTGAAGAGAAAGGAGGAGGCGGGGGGNGGGGGGGGGGGGAGGCAAACCATGGGCTAGTGTTACAAATTACAATGATGCTAAGGGTTAAAGACCCTCTTGGGATGTAAAGCGAGAAAAGAGACATGATGATACCCTTCTGTAACGGGATGGCAAGATATATAGTATTCTCTAATCATAAAGGACAGGAATGTGACCCCAGCCTGAAAATTTTACTTTTCAGATGTTACATATTATTTTAGGGAAGTGTGTCACCACAGATTTTTACCAAATTATTATGAATGATCAATTTTGAGAGGAAAGATCGAAAAAACCTGACACTAGAAAATTTCCTATCCCTACCGGGAATCGACCAAGGGTCTCTCGGCTAGCAAGTCTGGACGTCCTACCACATACACCACAGGGACGCTAACTTCACAGCAATTTAATCCTTAAATACCTATCGCCTGAGTATGTTCCCTAACTTCCATGCGTGAGCCTAGTGACCCTGACCCGTGACCCTGACACATTTCCCGACTGCTCACACTTAACTTCATTAATTTGAATTCAGTCGAACAGTTTACGTCGTGGAGAGCACTGTTTTCCCGATTTTTTTTTTTTTTTTAATATATATCCTACGGCACAAATACTTTGCACATGGCAAGTTTACTGTCCTTCCTCCCACTGTTACGGTAAAGGAAATCGTCAAGTATTTGAAATATGAAAACAAGTCCATCTGAGTCGAGGCGTGTCCATTGTCATTTGTAGGTGGAGCTTGTCGACCGACGGTTACGATTGGATGGCACAGCTTTAGGAGGGAGGGAAGAANTACAAATTACAATGCTGCTAAGGGTTAAAGACCCTCTTGGGATGTAAAGCGAGAAAAGAGACATGATGATACACTTCTGTAACCGGGTGGCAAGATATATAGTATTCTCTAATCATAAAGGACAGGAATGTGACCCCAGCCTGAAAAGTTTACTTTTCAGATGTTACATATTATTTTAGGGAAGTGTGTCACCACAGATTTTTACCAAATTATTATGAATGATCAATTTTGAGAAGAAAGACCGAAAAAACCTGACACTAGAAAATTTCCTGTCCCTACCGGGAATCGACCAAGGGTCTCTCAGCTAGCAAGTCTGAACGTCCTACCACAGACACCACAGGGACGCTAACTTCACAGCTATTTAATCCTTAAATACCTATCGCCTGAGTATGTTCCTTAACTTCCATGCGCGAGCCTAGTGACTCTGACCCGTGACCCTGACACATTTCCCGATTGCTCACACTTCACTAATTTGAATTCAGTCGAACAGTTTACGTCGTGGAGAGCTCTGTTTTCCCGAATTAAAAAAAAAAATAATCCTGCGGCATAAATACTTTACACATGGCAAGTTTACTGTTCTGCCTCCTACTGTTACGGTTAAGGAAATCGTCAAGTATCTGAAATATGAAAACATGTCCATCTGAGTCGAGGCGTGTCCATTGTCATTTGTAGGTGGAGCTTGTCGACCGACGGTTACGATTGGATGGCACAGCTTTAGGAGGGAGGGAAGAACAAGGAGCAGACTCTAAGGAGGTTCTGTCCGTCCGCTCGTCCGTCCGTTTGTCTGTTTGTCTGTCTCTCTGTCTGCTGTTTGTCTGTATGTGTGTGTATCTGTCTGTCTGTCTGTTCAGACTGGATCCAAGTTAATTAAAGGAACGAAGGTAAGTTACAGTTTTCTTTATTTCAACAACAATGATGAGAAGGAACTTCATAGTCTTGGGAGGAATATTCTTCATAAAACAACCATCTCATGAAAAAAAATTAAGACAGGAAATCAAGAGAAATAAATGTGATATTACTGTGGTTTATTGGCATGCGTTATCCCTCTTATCTTGACTCAAAATGCAGAACACAACGCCAGAATGACAGAATCAATTTGATACTACAGTAAGACCTCACTCACTCGAGTTTACGGTGGAGCAGTCCAAAATTCGAGTTTCTGAGGACTTCGAGTGCATAATGTAAAATTTGATAGAAAAATAAAACATTGGGGACCAGTAAATGAAGACCTGTGGTAAGGTAGAGGGAATGCATGCAAAGTGGGGCGACTTCTCCACGTGCTTGAGAATTCCAGTTGGCGGTTCCACGCAGACCGAACAAGATGCATTTCTAAGCGAGGGGTAGGAAGGAGCTGGCTCTCTTCATTTCATTAAAAATTCAGCCAGCATCCACAAAAAGGACATCGCCCTCCCTGGGGTTATCAGATTTGAAGTACAGTATAGCTCCTTCTTTCTTCTCTTGTTCAGCAGAGCGCAAGGGACACTACTCCAGGAATTCTTAGCTGCTGGATCACAACATAATAATCAAAAGTCAAAATAATTTCCAGGGATCTTCAGTTCCAAATGTTTTTGTACATTGTCAATTTCCAGTACACCTTTAATTTGAAGATTTTTGTGAATACAAGTGAATGAGGAAAGTAAAGTTCACTATATACATACATATACATAATATACAAAGTTTTCTGATTTTACCAGCATGTTAAACAGGCAGCACCGCTAAATAACAGCGTCTCAAACGGAAGGAAAAGTTGCAAATAAAGAAACTGCGATTGTGCAAAGACGTCTGTGAAGAAATAACAGCATTCTGTGAGCTGAAACGTGTTGTGATGAACTGGAGGTTATGACTCAGTGGAGTCAGTGCTGTTGTACTTGTTGGAGGGAAAAGAAGAAGCTGGAACTAGCACTAGAATCAGTTTTCTCTTAAGCCAAGTTCAGACAGCGTTTATATTGCTGCCAAAATCGTCTCGAATGTGTAGAATAGTACTCCGTATTTTCATGTGGTGACTGTGAACTCTTGCCAACATACTGTAATATTACCGTTGTCCATATTGTGATGATATGGTACCGGTGCTGTAGTACTGTACTGTGGTTGTAATGTGGTAGCCTAATCTTTGCTGTTAATCACTAAAATTGTTTGGAATCTGGGATAATTTATGTAAACTGAAGTGTGTTGAAAATTACAGTAACAGCTTTAGTCCGGCTGTTGTTAATGTTGTAGCTGCCTCATTTTCGAGGCTATAATATTGATACTGCTCTCAACAAATGATGCGTTGTTTGCCAGTTCAGTCTTAGGGAATGTTCTCATTAAAGTACAGTATACTATAAACTGCATCAAAACCTTTCTTTATTTCATCAGTAAAACAATGACTTGAAGTAGCCAATGGGATTCTTGAATAGAGCTTTCAGCGCAAGTGTCCCCTCTTTTGATTGGTCAGTGCTCTCAAGCTGCGTCTGAGTGGCCTGTTGTGACAGGCTGATTAGACCTGGCTCCGCCTTCCCTTCTTTCTTGAGGCGGAGCTGGTGGGAGAAGTAATCGAATGCCTCAAAGATGCCTTCCCCAGTCGTTACTGAACATGGCACCACAAATACCGCTGAAATAGTGAAATGGGACAGGTGAACAACTTTTTGAAAGAAAAGACAGCTTGATATTCATGCGATTTTCATTATTATTCATCACCGTTCTCATACTGGTCATAATAATTGTCATCACCATCCATAAAAGCATTAGGCTTATTACTTGCTGACATATAGCGTCCTAACGTCATGTTGAGAAAAAGGGGATTGAACGCAGTCTATTTCTATTTACATCAGGTGATCTAAATTTTCATAAAACTGTTCCGTGCACGATTAAACTCGTACATCGATTCTGAATCGGTCCTCAGAATCGGTCAAAATTTGAACCAAACACAATCAGACTTTACTTTTGATTGATTTGTGGAACATTAAGTTCTAAGTTATACATTAACATGAACGAAATGCATGGGTACATAGATGATTAGACAGACATACAGGCAGGCAGGCAAGCAGGCAGACAGGCAGACAGACAAGCAGGCAGGCAGGCAGGCAGGCAGGCAGGCAGGCAGGCAGGCAGGCAGGCAGAAACTTACTCTGGCCGGTCTTCTTGGAAAAGATAAACTTTTCCTTCAGAGCGTCTTCTATTTTCTGGGCGGACATTGCGCCTGGCAGGTCTTGTTTATTTGCCATCACCATGACAACCGTATCTTTCAGTTCCTCTTCCTGTAATTATAAACATCTTAAGCAGCAGCATCGATAGTAGCCTACTTATTATAAAATGAAATGGCCAGGCAAAGTGACAGACACACAGTCACACAAACAACTGTAATGAATTATTTCGTTTGTGTATTGACTCGTATGGTCTGGCACTGTAAAAACAAAATCTTGCCGGGCAGCAAACTAGCGAATACACAGGCCGATAAGTAGCAACAGCACAGTTCACCTTTCCGCATCAGCCATTCAGGACAAACAATCCCATTTTTGCCCTGCCCTGAGAATGAGGCTTGAAAGCGTGAATGACTGAACAATGCTCATTTTTTTAAAAATTGGTAAACAAGCCTTGTGATTGAAAAACAGAGCTGCTAAGTAAATGAAAGGTGGGCGTTGGGTGTCCCAGCTTGGCCATGTCAAAAGCATTACAATTTTTTTTTGTTTTTTATTTTTTCGGAAAGATGAAGTTCACAAACATGTTCATATTATATGTCACTATCTAGGCACACGAACTAACAAACAAAGAGAAGACAAACTAACGGAGAACAAAAAATAAGGAATATATGTAACCTGTCAGCCAAAAAAAAAAAAATGAGAGGGATGGATAGTCAGACAGTGGTGTTTAGAGATTGGCAACTATTTTTCCTAGATTAGCCAAAATTTAATAGTTGAACAGCCAGCCAATTAAACGAAAAGTCAGCTGACAAACCGCTCACTGATCCGGTCACTCCATTAGTTAGTCGACCAGCCACCCCGCTATATAGGTAGCCAGGCAGTAGCCAGTTAACTAGCTGGTTAGACAGATAATCACCAACTAGCCAGAGAGCCAACCAACTAACTGATTTGGCATTCAGGTAGTTACCAACGCCAGACAGTAGACAATTAAATAGCTGGTCAGCCGGACGGTTAACAACCAGCCAGACATCTAGACAAATAACTAGCTGACCAAACAGGCATTGATCAGCTATGTAGTCAACCAGCCAGCCCCCGGCTAAGCAGCCACCCCCACAATTCGTACATGCATTCAACCAACGATCCAACCCTCAAAGCCAATCTCCGGAGATGGAGACAAGGAATGTATACTTACCAAAAGAGCATGTTTTATGAACTCATCAAAAGCCTCCTCTAGTCTCTCCCTATCGTTACTGTCAATGACGAGGACGATCCCCTGCGTGTTCTGGTAATAGTGACGGTACAGAGGGCGCTGGTGATATAGAGAATGGAGACTTTGACACACCTGGTAGACTGCAAAATGTATGTTAACAAGAATCGTCACTAGTTTGTCCGATGATTGAGAGAAGACTACGTTTTACATGGTTACATCATATTGTAGCCCAAATGAAATTCATTTAGGACACATATTTTGAACCTGCTAACAAGGTCCGGTTGTGAAGGAGCTTAGGTATACAGAAAGGCACTGATCTAGATTTCTAGTAGAGTACTTGATTTATCAGCTTACATTCATCTGGTCAATTCATTTCACAACATACACCATCGGGCCAGATGCGTGTCAAGCTCTCGACGCCAGTAGGGGAGATAAGTGTTGCCCCAATCTTCATGGTGCAGTCTTACAGTCATCTTCCTCAAAGAAGTCTCAGTCTCAATCACCGCTTACGTCCTATATCGGCGAACCCTACGGCATCCGAGGCCTAAGAAAAAAGTCCCACCACCTGCCTCTCCCCCCTCTCTTTAGTAATGAATTAATCCACCTACAGTCGATTCTACATAGCCAAAATTCCTCAGAAGAATGGAAAAAGTTGCTGTTAAACAGAGATGTCATTATCCAGTCACATTTCCCTGGGAAAATTAATATTCGGTTTTCTGAAGATGGTACCGATTTGGCGAAATGTGCAGGAAGGCCCATTGAGATTAATGAGGGTCAGCAGTACTTCCCATAAGCTTGCGCGCGCGAGAGAGAGAATGAGAACGAGAGAAGAGAGAGAAAAGAAAAGGAGGAAGAGAGAGAGAGAGAGAGAGAGAGAGAGAGAGAGAGAGAGAGAGAGAGAGAG
>JAWQUT010000033.1:1041642-1062769 GCA_033807755.1 Ellobium chinense
GGACTAGTCTAATTAATGGCGAGGCATATCAATGACAGTCTGTTGGCCTATATTGGTTGTAAATTTGTAATTGATTAAATCGTGAAGAAGCCCGGCCCGTTTTGCGTGAGGTTTTAAAAGTATTTTACTCTCTTTTTCTTTGAGAAGAAAAGACTAGACGTAAATATTTTGTTTTCGTTAGTTTAGATGTGTTATTTTTAACTTTGGCAGTCTCAATCCCAATGTTCTTCAAGTAGAGAAATTATTTTAAAAGGGCTGCCGCTTCAAGTGACTATAAATAGGCCTCTCGCGAAATGGGTAGGCCTACAACAACAACAAAGGTGATGATCACACATTAGCCTAACTGATAAAGATAAGAAGAAGAAGAAGAAGAAGGAGAAGAAGAATGAAGATCACAATCCTAGTACAACTGATGAAGATGTTATCTGTAACCGGGTGGCATGGCATATTGTATAAGGGGGATGAATGTGAGCTCAGTCTGATAATTTTTCTGATGTTACTAGGGAAATGTGTCACCAGGGATTTTACCAAAATTCTGTGAATTATCAATTTTGAGAAGATGGGCCGAAAAAAACTAACACTAGAAAATGTCATGCCCCTGCCGGGAATCGAACAAAGGTCTCTCAGCTTGCAAGTCTGAATGTGTTACCACTACACTACAGGGACGCTAACTTTAATTACAGCAAATAAATTCTTAAAATAGCTATTGCCTGAATATGTTCTTTAACTTCCATGTACAAGACTATGTGCTCACACATGACCCTAACACACTTCCCGACTGCTCACATATCGACACTGCATTGTCTTCTTAGCTACCCATGATAACTACAAATCATAATTAAGAACATTGTGATGGGGGAGACGATAACGATTTATTTTAACAACGTTTTTTTACAGTTTAACATTCAGTCCGTTGGTCTGGTTTCCTCAAGTTTGTAATGAAAGAAAGAAAACTACAATGGTGATTATGATTGCTTACCTTGAAATATAATCCTCATTTCCTCTTTCTTACCAAATAAGTTCCCCATTGTGGTGTTTCAGAAATTAAAGTAGGTCCTATAGTTGTCCCAAGTTTCTCAAAATTGCTGCTAGGAGCAGTTACAGATTGATCAATACGCCGACACGATCAAGTGTTCACATTTCTACTGGGATTTTATAGGCAGACCCTTCAGAATTAAGACACCTATATACCACAACAAAAAAACCTAAGTTTCTATTTTTGGATAACTCCAACCTGTAGCGAACAACCTGGCCGGAAGTTCGGCATGGGAAATAACTGAATTTTATTTTCGCAAATTTGTAAATGGTAATGTAGACTTGCATCCCTTGATATAATATACCATCTCGTTGGATCGTTGAAGTTGTTTGTTGCTGCTGTTGTACTGTAGTAGTAGTAGTAGAAGTAGTAGAAGTAGTAGTAGTTGTTGTTGTTGTTGTTGTTGTGTTGTTGTTGTTGTCGTTGTTGTTGTTGGATGTTGATGATGATGATGATGATGATTATGATGATGATGATACTCTAATTTTATAGAGGGGCTGAGAAAATTACTGCTTTCGTTAATATGATATAGTCCAGGTAGTCTTCAGATGTTCAGATCACTCGTATGAACAGATCGAATCTATTTTTAGGGGTAGTATATACGAATAAAGCAATGGTTTCAAGGCACGGTAATTTAAATACAACTGATATTTAAAATTGCTTTTGGGTGAACCGAGGAATACAATAAATTATGGCTAATGCAGAGAGAATGGTATAATAATCTACAGATCAGAATGGATAGAGGTTCAAGCAAGATGATCCTGTCAGTTACAGGAAGAGATGTGCAAAGTGCACCTGGCTGCAGGACTTTGACGTCCCTCCCTCCCTCCCTTTATTAACGACCTATAAAATTCTTTTAATTCTTAAAATTTTGAAATGGTAGACGATGAATTTCATAATTTTTATTATGATTATACCTGGCCAAAATGGAGTCCTATTGCTCAGCAAAGCACACTATCTGGGACCCACGACAACCCCATGTGCACAATCCTATGTGAATCAGACCGGGCTGAGCTATCAGCAAGGTCAAATTTATCGAGCATAGAAGAAAGCTCACTTTACTTTTAGCGGCGTTGGCCTATATGGGCTTTAGGGTTTGGGGGTCCTTCTTGATTCGGCAGTGGGGTTTGGGCCCTTCTCAATGGGCATTAGGGTTAGAGATCCTGTCTCGGAGGCTTTAGAAATAGGAATACGTCACGATGGGCATAATTAGGGCTCGGGTTAGGCTTAGAGACTCCTGCCTACATCATCGCCACTAAGGTTTACTCAATATGATGATGGTTATAGACTACCTAATTTTTTTATGCGAATTTCAAAATGAAAAGTCGTGAAATAATATAAGATTGATTCTTAAAAATAAAACTTATGATCTCATATTTTGATGTGAAGCAAGGTACGTAACTGGTATGAAATTGACAAGTGTTACTTCCGGGTTATGCTATTTGGAAGCGGTATGTCAGTGTTCCCTAACAAACACACAAATTCATGTTTAGTAGATCGCATATGAAGATTATATAACGGAATAGACCTACGACTCTGTCCTTGTCGGCTTGTTTCATTGTGGTGTATGTCATTGTGACTGTGATGTGTGGAGTGTAGATGTAGACTACACTGAAGTGGAAATTTTAGGACTGACACTGTGACAGCTGACGCCGACGCAGGTGACATTCGTTGTTGTCACGGTCGGGAGGAATTCCATATGTGTGCCAGAAAGATTTCCGCATGCAACACACCGAACCAGCAACTAACCCTAACCCTAACCCTAACCCTAACCCAGGCCCCAGGGTCAGGTTTAGGGTTGGGGTTAGAGTTAGGGTTAGGGTATGTTATGTTGTTGGTTCGGTGTGTTGTATGCGGAAATCTTTCTGGCACCATAATGTTTACGGCTTAACCTGTGGACTCTAAACTCTACCACCAAAACCAGGTGCTTGGTTTAGGGCTAGGGTTACACATATATTTGAACTTAGTATTACTGTCACTGCTGTTAGGGCCAGGATTAGGGAAGAAAGCTCTAGTACTCTTGACGGCTTTCTCTAACAACGGCACCGATTTAGTCGAAATATCGATATAGTCCATGGTTTGTCTATGACTAAATGAACTGTATCTTTATCGTTGCGGTGCTGTCCTTAGACATTGCCCTCTTGACTTGGAACATTGCCCAGATTTTATCCAGAGATTCTCCCATAACCATATTTGCTTTCTCTCTCCTATCTCTGTTCCAAACCATGATCAGACATAAAATTAGAGATATATGCCAGTGTGAGTGAAGTTTATTTGCTTTCCTCATTTTGAAGTTTGTTGGGAAGTGGTAGCTAGAGTTATCCTGGTCCCATTTTAGCTGGAGATGCTGATTAGCGTGTTCTACAAAGGTTAAGAGAATCTAAGTATTACATTTTGTTGCTTGAACTTGAACAGTCAGGTGATTAATATTGTCATGTATAATAATTGTATCTTATCTTTGTGAGGGTTCCATCAGATTTATAGAGCAGTATTTATGTTGAAAAGTGGGTCATATATATCGCTTGGATATTCTCACAGAAGTTGATTTTAAGAAATATTTCACATCTACATTCTTAATTAAAACTGAATTATTGACACTGCAATTCACTAACTAGACTAAGGTGTTGTTTTGGTATCACGTCGATATATTTTGACATTTGGGTCAATTAATGAGATGGGTCTCATTCAGACCTTTTGGAGAGTTAAGGAGAATCAATCCTCTTTTAGCTAGTGTTGCTCATTTAATCAAATGCATATTATGTGTTAGTGACTCACCATCAGAGCTGTATGCACTGTTGGGTCTGTCATCCTGGATATGAAGAGCCCCAGTTTCAGATTGGATTCTCTTCCTTACCTACCTGTTTTTGTTTATAGTATGTGTGCACAGAACTGGTGAATGAAGCATGCTTTCCTCCATAGTAAAATCATACGATAAGTCCCTTATCTTGCAATCCCTACCTAGAAAATATCATGAAATGCATTATAATTTATGTGAAATCTGTTCCATCTTTTCAATTTCAGATCCAGGTCGGATTAAGCATCCAAGAAAATACAAAAAGACAAAGTCAGCAGTTATCTGTAGCTCATGTCGCATTGCTTCTGAAGCAGAGTTGTCACATAAAATTGTGATGCTGAAGTCATCAGACATAAGTTAAGAGTACCAGATATTTATAAAATGGGGCTGTTTTTCTGACAAGTAAGTAGCTTGAGTAGTTTCATATGTATATTAATATCAACCATTAATACAAATCTCAGAGTGAAACTTGTGTATATTTAATTTCATAGTATAATACTTGATATTAATTAGACTTTTGAAAATCTTAAAGCCAACACAAAACTTAATCATCCACACCGAACAACAGCATCATACTCATAGATAAATTTGCTAAGTGAGATATTGCCTTTGGATAACACATGTCCTTCATGCTTTAATCTGCAGTATTCTATCATCAGTTGGCAGGAATGATATAATGGTTTAGGATCAAGTAGCAAGCTATAGGAATCTCCCTGGATTAAATTCTGGATGCTGTTGTTAGTGTTTTCACCGGGTCATGAGTTGAGGAAGACATTTTACCATTGCCATAAATTTGAGAGGGAAATATAATATGTGTATATTTCTAGAGAGTTTTTAGATTCTTCTCAATTGATGCAAACTTTGAAGTGCAGGAAAGAAGGGGAGATGGGCATGCACTCAGTGTTTTTTTAGGAGGAATTTGGAAATTTACATCATATGATAGTTATTTTATATGACTATCAGGGTTTCATTTTTTTCTGTTTCAGGTTAACTTATATAGAAGGGACAGTTACCCACTGTGACTGATTCATATAACAATAGACTCAGGCTTTGTGACTAAGCTGTCTAGAGCAGTCATCATGTCGCAGGGCCAAAGCTCACTGCCTCAGAATAAAGAAGCCCAGCTAAGATCATACCAGGTCCACCTGAAGGACAACATCCGATCCATGTTTGACAATTTCACTGAAATAATTAAGCTGGCCCGCGTAAGTGACAAGGTATAACGGTGACTTTTTTTCCAGTTTTTCTCGCCAAATTCGGGGAGTCTGCGGCTGGTGGAGGACTTACACCCTTGTTTTGAATTAACCTTGATTTATTCTATGTTCTGTTGTTGTAATGACAGGTACAAGGAACAACAAGCAAAGATGCTCTTCATCAAGTTACTTTATGTTGTATGTATTAATGGTGAAGATTTTTAGTGAAAAGTGAAACTTTCTTCCAGTTTGGGCATCTAGAGTAGGGAATTGAAGTGAATGGTTTACGCATGAAATCATGAATGAACTGTCATTTACAAGTAGTCCCAGTGTTCGTGATTGTCATAGGGTTTTAACTCATGTTGAAATAAAGTTGAGCACTGAATGAAGTAAGCTGTAGTTCATGTGTAAGTCTCATCTTACACAGATGGTGGGATGGGGTGATCTTTGCATTGTTGTTTATAATCATGACATTTAAATTTTAACTCTTGTAGTGGTGGTTGCTGGCAATAGATCAGTCTTTTCTCAGCCAATGATGTTGAAAGATATTTAGATATGAAAGATGTGTCACTAAAAGTAGCTCCCCTTCATCATAACTATCCTACTGCAGTGGTTTCCATTCGCAAATTGAAGGCTACCCTGTACTTCATACTTAAATTGAATGTAAGGATCATAGAGCATAGCAGTTCCATCAGGAATGTTTCAAAATAAGTCAAAAGAGGGACACATGAGAGTCATAACCCAAGTGTTTCTCAACCCCTTCAGAGTACAAGGAAGGCAGTCACCAAAAGACTTACTAAACAGGGGTTTCTTCCTCTAAAAATCATCTGTTCCTTTGCTCTCTGAGTATGACTGAGAGTATTATCTAAGCAAGAAAATATTCTTTTTATTGGTTTCAGTTTAATTCTGTTGTAAGGGTGCTCATGAGATATAAACACGTTTGCCTACATGGTTTTCTTGTTTTTTTGGGTTGTTTTTTTTGTCTGTAAGTTGTAAAGGCAGATAATATACAAAGTTGGTGGTGGAAACCATAATAATCATTGGGGTATTTTTGATGTTGTTTTTTACCATTACAGTAATCACATTATTTTGGTATTTTACTAACACATACGTTTAATTATGTACTTTGGTTGTAACATGGTTGGTTTTATTTTATATTTATTAATGTCTGTGTTTTAACTTATACATTTTTTTTATGTCAGAATAAATGTAGTGTAAAGCAGTATAATTTACCTACCAACTACAGTCGAGTCCGCTTAACTCCAATTCGCTGGGACCACCCCAATGAGTTGGAGAAATCAGGATTCGACTAACAATTTCCAAGGCGGGTCAACCGTATGCGAGCGAGCCAGCATCCTGGGGAGGTCACGAGGGTAATTCAACAGGGGATTTAGCTAAAGATGGCATATTGAGGAAGTATTTTAAATGGGATTATTTCTTTTTCTAAGAAATCCTCTGAGTAGTAGCTTAATAGATGAAGAGGCCGCCGCTTTTTCCACTTGTTCCCGGTTTGTCAAGATCGTAGAAAGCGTGCTAACGAGAACGCCATATTTCTCAGCTATGACATTCTTCGACATCGCACCTCTGTCGATTTCCTTGGAGCATGTTAATATTCGACTCAATGAGAGTCTTGAGGTTTCTCTTTACAGGATTAGAGGAAGCCATTATTTAAAGGACAAATTCAATTTAATTCAAGTTGAAAATGATAAATTTGAGTCAACCGTACGCGAGCGAGCGAGCACACTGGGGAGGTCACGAGGGCAGCCTCTTGTTTATTTACCGTCACAGTGCATTGTATGTATACACTGCTGCCGAGATGTTTAATTATCGATCAGCACCGCCGAGCCCTCCCGCGTTCTCTTCCCCCTACTGCGGTGGTGTAATACACACGCCCTACTTATTGTGCTGCGGTTAATGGCACTCGCAGTGTCCAGTTTTATTGCCTCTCTCTATCCGCGGCATCGTCTTGTTTGTTTTTCAAGCCGTCGGCGTTGTTTAGTACCACGCGGGGAAGACGCCAGGAGGTGATTTTTGCCTCTGTGGCAGCGCTGAGCAGTTGGACTAATCAGAAATGGGCATTGATTACTTCGTCTTATGCAAGGATAATTAATAGACACAAAGAAGGAAAAAAAACTATTATTTCTTTTTATTTCGACTAATAAGTAATTGGAGGTATCCGGTTTCGACATACATGGACTCGACTGTATTATGTTTGTTAATGTAGGAATAAGAAAAGCATATATTTTGACATGTTGTGTTTCTAAACAATGTAATGTACAAACTGCATACAACCTATAATAATATGTTTTCTTTATTCATGTTGAATGAGGCTTGCAAAGTTTACTGTAACTATAACTTGGCCGGATAAAAACTGTTAAAAAGGGCCAGCAAAGTTAGTCAGTTTGAGCCTCATATTACTTCCCCATGTTTTGATTGACAGTTCATAGACCACAATTCAGAGAGTCTGTTGTGTAATGTCAAACACTTAATGCTATACATTTAATTAATATATTGTGATAGTATATGACCATTCAGCAAATACTAAAATATATTTTGTTTTTTGTTGTCATTATTTTGATTTCATATGTTCATGAAGCAGCTGCTATTTTAAGTCAAATGAAGATGAAATAAGATGTCCTATCCAGTTTTGTGTGAGTCACCAGTATATTCACATATGAAGTATTTTAAAGTAATAAGTGAAAATTAAATTTTTACAGCCATCTGGATTAATTACAGTAGTGTGGGAATACAGTGAACCTCGGATCTAACGAGGTTGCCGAGACCAACCTTCAGTCCTCATTAGAACCGAGGCCTCGTTGAATGCAAGGTCTCTGCAAAGTCATGTGAAAACTGGTCTATCTCTCATGAGAACCTTTAGTTAAAAGGGTACTTAACTTTGCACTTCAAAAATATCGCTGGTTTGCTACCCTTGACTCCAGACACCATTGGTATGAGAGCATCGCGAGCTGATACATTTACTGATTTAAAAAATTTTTTTTTTTTTAATTGTAGACAAAGCAGTTTAAATGTTGAGAGACGAATGATTTCAATCACCGTCTCTGAGTCGGTGATTAAAATTTCGCCTAGCGCAATGATTGGTCCAAACAAAAGTCTTGGCCAATCATCAGCCGAGCATATTATTCCATTGTTCCATTGTCCATTCCCCTCCCTTCCCCTCACTCTTGCATTGCAGAGAACTCCCTTGCACTGATCGGCCGGATGGTCCTATCTCTTTCCTCCATCCCCTCCCTCCCTATTCCACTCCTTTGCACATGCAGCTATTACCGGTAACCTTTCATGCTGACTCAGTCTTGTAAGTTGTAGACTGTTGTTAGCAATTATTATGTAAACCTTCAGTTGCTCGCTGCTGACAGTTTTATTGCAGGCAAAAAGGATGTGCAACGGCCTAACTTCAGGTCAATGACCTCGTTAGAGCTGAGGTTGCTAGAATTTTGTATTCGTAGTAGGATCAGAGGTACATTTACTTTTTCCAAATATGGGGAAAAAAACGGGGATTTTCATTTCCCTCATTGAATGCGAGGTCATGTTGAATCTCACTCGCTATATTTGAGGTTCACTGTAATAAAATTCAGTGAGTGCTGGTATTCTGTCATGTTTCTTATTCTCAGATGCTTCACATCTATTCTACTTTTGTGTTTTCCCAAGCACATCTCAAATCCAGCACCTCGTCACTACTGTTTACAAGTGTCATATGTTCATTTGGTGTCATTGTTCATTTGTTCACTGTGTGCTTGGGCTAGTGTGAGGGGTGGGAATAGGATTAGGAACAAGATTAAGGAGGAAAGAGTCTCTGGATATTTGTTCAAGGACTCTAGCAAGGATGTTTTCTTTTGCCTAACCCTGCCCTGAGCACTAATCCAAGGACACCTTGGGAGAGGTGCAGTATTATTTCAATATGCATACAACACTTGTACACTGATAGTTAATGAATGAATGAATGACTGACCCCACTCATCCTGGCCTGCTCACGCTTTAAAAGAAGCAAACTGACATATTCCCAACCTGTTAAACCTAAACACCATATACTAAACAAGGCTTGAAAATGCATCTGCTGTCAATCTATGATATAAACAGCAATGTTAAATGCTTCCAAATTTCTGCATTTTGCAAACAGATCGAAGAAGACGGTCAGCTCTTACGGCCAACACAGATAGACCAGGACCATTATGAGATGCAAGTCCGAGCAGCAAATATTGTAAGTGTCAACCTATTGTAGCCTATTACTTCATTGATTTAAAAACTGATAGTAGTTGTCTATCTTTAAAACCTTTACAAATGCAATTCTTCTCACTGATTTTGCATTTGACTGAGAAACTTGGTGATTAGTTTTGATCATATTTGGACAGTGCTAGGCAGAGGTATCACTGCATACCATGCAAATAATCTCAGTTTCATTCTTCTGTAGTGTTCTTCATCCAGACTTCCTTGGCTTGCCAGATCAAAGTGAATATGTGCAGTTCATATGTACACATTTACAGAGACATGTTACAAAAGTCATAACAGTCTTTGTCATTAACCCTGTCAATCTGTCAGCCTAGTTCATTATAAAGCACTATATTTGTTTTATGACATAACCCTTGAAATCCAGCCACACCTCCATGCCCTAGATACTGTCTTTATCCTGTGACATCTGGATTGTACCAGAACTAAAGTAATGGACTGGTGAATGTTTATTTAAAAATGCCCCTGTAAGAATAAAATAAATAGGATGCACATTTTCTTTCAGAAGTTCAGGTCAGGTAATAAGTGGATCTATGTAGACTATGATAATTCAAAGGATTAAGCATATTTCACAATAATGTAAGGACCTCAGAAACCCAGCTGTTACTTTAGAACTTACGAAGTGTTTCAGAATAACACTAGTTTGTTATAAGAGATTCTCACAATAAGCATGTTTGAGTATAATGCATTTACACATAAAGCCATCGTGAAGTCTGCCATTTGATGCATGTGATCTTGCTCCAGCTGTGCAGGCATGTGCAGTCATCAACCGCTTCAGGTGTTTAGGCATGTATGTAATTTGGGCATTGCAAGCCACAACTCCAGCAATCATTACTTCTACTTTTTTACTTTTCTATTGTCAGAAGAATTTGATTGGCTGATACAGCCTGCTAACATTGGCTTTTACTGGCTGATGCATCCTTTACTTTTCAGGCAAGATTTGAGGATACAATTACATTTCACATTTAAAAAACTGGAAGTGAGCTTTGTTGAAGTTGACTAGTCAAGAATAATAATTAACACATTTTGCCATATGTCACTGTCACTGTGTTACATCAAAGGTGGTCACCTCCTTGTTGCAGTGACCTTGTATCTGTGACTGTTATTGCATTGAGATGGCAAGATGTAAATGATGTAGATGAACTCGACAGTACAGTTTAAATCGTTAAGTCACAAGTTGGTCAATTGCTACATGCATTTAATCACACCCTTTTTCAGGTAAAAGAATGTTGCATTTTCATATTAGAATCACTGGATAGTGTGTTATGATTCAGTAGATTTGCCTCAACATTTTCTTAATTGGATTCCAAATTGACTTTCAACATTTTCAAACATAACTTCCTACTCCCTATCATGTGTTAATACAAAATGCTGGAGTTTTTTTGCTTTTTGCTTAGCTGTAAAATCTCATACAAGATGTGGAAGTGCTGGAGCAAGACAGACACTTAGATATATATATCATTCCAATTAACTGTATGTAATGAGCCCTAACTGGAGAAATCTACATTATGAGACTGTACATTCTACACTTTGACAGGTTAAGGCCGGAGAGTCTCTGATGAAACTGGTCTCCGATCTCAAACAGTTTCTCATTCTCAATGACTTCCCATCAGTGAATGAAGCCATCTCCTACAATGCCGGACTGTACAAAGATATGCAGGGCAATATAGACAAGAAACTGATGCATTTAAGAGATGAAATGGCTGCTGATCTGTATGAACTGGAGGACGAATATTATTCTTCTGTATATAAGTGATTATGTTTGTGTTCTTGAATGAGAGAGAGATTGCATGAATGAGTGAGTGATTGAACGAGAGTATGAAAGAGAGAGAAGGGGAATGAGTGAGTATGGATTAAGATATAGAATGATAGCCAGGAGATGAATTTGTGGTATATGACAGAAAAAAAAGGGATTTTCTATGAATGTAAAAGAGCATGTATATCAGATCGCATGAGATAAGCTGCTCAATCAGGAGTCCCAAACCACAGTCTTTGAGATCTGAACTTTTTTCCATTCGTAAAAGTGTAGCCCAGTGTCCGGAATCTTTCTTTTTTTTTTCAAAACTTTGCTGTGTTGCACATTTGAGTCTCAGACTGTTGCACTGTGGGAGTTCTTTAAAAAGTGTCTTTATCTCTGATCCTTGATTAATTGGTTTGGATATTACACTCATGAGAGAAAATTTAAAATCTAACTGCCTGTTACTGAAATTATTATAAGCTTTGAGCGGCAGAATAGTTCTTCAGTGTATGACTTGACTGATGAATTGTATTTAGATAGCAATACTCTTACCGTATGCTTATTGAGAATATATTTGCAAATTGTCATGAAGAAATTTCAACAGTCTGAATGTAGTTCAACTAAAATTCACAGGAAGAAAAGTATCTTGTTAGCTCTAGAGGATATTGTTATCACATGATGCATGACTGCCTGTGTACTTTGTTATGTTAAATAGAGAAATTTTGTGATGACTTGTGCAGGCTCGGTTAGTGAGGGCCATACATTATTCGCACACTGATACACAAAGAGAACGAACATTTGAATATTATGCAACATTTTGTGAGATTCTTTATATTAATGCAAAGTATTATGCAGGATAGTGTTGTGCTAGCAGACTCACTGAAGTTATTCCAGAAAAGCTGACATTCCATGGAGGCTGAAAATAATGGAGAATTATAATTGATGTGAAACTGCTCCGCAGCTTAAAAGGAGAAAATCAATATATGCATATTTTGATGACACATTTTTTTCCAGCAAACTGTATTTCAATCAAACAGTTGATAAATGATCTGTAAGCATATAGATGGAATTTCATGATGTCATGGTATATTGTAGTTTATTCTGAAAATGCCAAAAATTTTCAGGAAACTGAAATTTGAATATTTTGATAAGGGATCAAATACAGTAGATGTTGCTTAAGTCGAGGTTACTTGAGTCGATTTTCAGCCGTCCCCAGCAGTCTTTTTCTATATGTAAAAACCACTCCTAAGTCGACATTGAGTTACACTTAAGTCGACCTTTTTTTAAAACTCCTGCAGGCGAATTTGAGCGATTAAAGCATTGCATAAGTCGATCTTCTGGCTGGACCGCCGCAACTCATGTGTTAGTCAGTTGCACAAACACCTCTCTTTCTTTGTTGTTTATAACGCGCACTAGCCCAGTAGGCAAGTTAATCAGGTGGGATGGAGATGGAGAGGAGAGTCTCGTGTGTGTGTGTAGTGGGCGGGTGACCAGGCCAAGACCAAATGGGCCTTGTAAATGGGCAAGGAAAATGAGGCGGGGCGAGGCAAAGCTTTATCTATTGATCGTGTGCTGTGGTTTTGTGACGGGAGTGCTTATCGCTCGTGGCCTGTGCTTCAGTAGTTGGCCTACCATCCACTCGTCAAGCTATCAGTATCAGTCTACGGCAAACCCTAGTACATGTACTACTAGTACACAATCGCAGTTCACTGTATAGTCTTACTCTACTCCATAGCCTAAGTCAGTATAGGTGTAGATTTACGTTAAAACTACGATACCATCCTTTACTTTGAATCAGAACCACTTGCAATGATCATGGCAGCAAGAAAACTCACGACACTGTCATTGAAACGGAAAATCGAGTTGATAGATGAAATAGAGAGACATGGGAAAAGGCAGAAAGTCGTTGCTGCTGAGTTTGGAATTCCAGCAAAATACTCGTTGTATGTTTAAGTCGATTTTCACATAAGTCGATTTTTTTTGTTATGTCCCTTGAACATCGACTTAAGCAACATCTACTGTATAAAGAAAGACAAATCCTCCAGTTTTGAACAGAGAACTTTCTATTGTCTGAACGTTTTGCCATTGGCTGTAGCCATCCTGGTGTTAGATGGAAAGGTCCAAATATGCAATTTTAATCAAATGAGCTCAATAACTGTAATCCATCACTTGCATGACATTTCATACACTATGTAGTGAATATGCTGCAAAACTGATAGAATCCTCATCAGATGTTTCATTTTAGGCTCTCAAATTGAATGAGTTACAGGATTCACAGCTTTAGTTTCAAATGACAGGATATCAGACCATGCATCTTTCCACTGTTTATATGATGACTGCAAGCAATGAAAGTCAGATATCTCTTGATGTGAAATAAAGTTCAATTTTAACCGAGAAATTGATGTGCTGTGTAAGGCTAGAAGATTTCAAACCCCACATCTCCATGGATGGGTAACGTAACTTGTCATTCTTGCAATCCAAAAATTATTCAGGGATGGGACTCAGTCAAGGCCCTTTGAGAGTAAGACATGATGCAGGTTGGTTCCTGGAAGACAAATCAGTGTATACCACATACCAGACTACTACAGATTGTAAAGTCTGAGATTATAATAAAGCAACCAAATTGCTGAAAATTCTTTTTGTTGTTGAAGTCTTTAATAAATTTCAGGTTTTTTTCCAGTAAAAGGAAACTGTATTTTGACATTACATGTGTCCATAAGATATTTTCAGGAAACCCTAAATCAGGTTCTGAGGATTTCATCTCCTCCACTGACGAGTTCCAAGCTTAAAGTGTGTGGGATAGGCTTTTGGATCAGGTGGTTTACACCGTTATGTCCATGGGAAGGACACCAGAATTTCATTCCTCACTCAGCTTACATGTTCATTCATGGTATAGATGTAGTTATAGATCTGGGGTGATAAATGCACCATATGTATTTATGTTTATATATAGAGTGGGACATTATGATCTTCAACCTTGTCATGGACCCAAAACCCCTACAAACTCATTGTAATGCTCTGGTGTTTCATGAAAAAATGTAATACTTAATGCACCAAAGTTACAAATTTAGAGAGATGCAAAAACTTCTTGTATTGTACCTCTATAAATTGACCAATGGTGTATATGGTAGGTTATCTGGAAACCTCAGATGCTGCAAGAGAATAACCCAGAAGGAAAGACAGAGAACATTGTGTCCTTATCAAAGGTGCCAAAAAAGGTGAATTTATGCATTCTTTTTCCGTAAAATGACAGTGCTCTGATCCCTAATACCATGTGGTTACAGTCAAATTTATTTGTGAACTTAATTGTGTCAAATGCTTATAATAGTGGACTGATCCATTGGGAGATCCTATTTTACAAGTAAACTGTTGTGAATGAAATGTAATATGAAGAGTGTACAGTTTCAGCTGTTTCTTCTGAAGGAGACAAGAGTGCTTTGCTGTCCTTGTTTTTCAGTAATTGTGTTGTCATAATTGGATTCACTGCCACTATCTATCCATGTAACTCATATGTGTATGTATGCTGACTGTTGCAAAGTGGCAACACAGTAATCATTCATGAAGAGGTTGGTAACATATCATAGAAATGTACATTGTGGACATTTCTTTTATAAATTAAATTAATATGAAACATGTACATGTGATGAACTCATTTCCTTCTTCATGATGCGTGTCTGATTTTGTTGCATTTTGTGATGTAGTGATGAATGAGATTATCATGGATCATGGTCGTCCACAGAATTGAATTCCGCAAGTTAGATTTTAGGCAAGTTTTAGTATCATAGGGGTGTTTTAGACTGCTTCTGATGATTTTATCAAACTTCATCTACAAGCTAAAAACTTAAGGATTTAACAATTTTATGGGACATTAGGTCTCTTTATGCCAATAATATGGTTGCATGTTATCCTGTTTTGTGCAAGCATCATGGATGTATGCGACAACATTATACCTTAACATGGACAAAATGATCATCTCAAATATACAGTGGATGATCTGCATTTATTTTTTTTTTTTTTTGCTGGCAAACAAGTCACTGAAATGCTATTCAACAAAACTTGCCAACAAATTTCATTGAGGTGATAAATAGTTTGTTTTCTGGTATTATTTTCAGAATTTAAAAAGAAACTGAGGTGATTTATAGCTACAACATTAGTTCTCTCCTAAGATTATTTGCTTTCATCATATTTAAACTCTTTAACAAATGCACCTTTACATGAACTTTAAAAGTGAGCAATTGTTAGAGCGTAACCACACTTTACTTATAAAACCATTTGTATGTCAGACTGGGCAAACTGTCACTGTGTAGGAAATCTAACACTTTGTTAGAGGACAGCTTTTACAAGATAATATAGTCTTGCACTAACTTTTCAAATACTAATTATTCATTCAAAAATAAACAACATATAAATTCAGGAATTACCACAATAAGTTGATTTATTAAATGATCACAGACTGGTTGTCGAAAAAAAAAATGGTTTATGTACAAAAGATATAAAAGTTTAATAAGAGGATCAAAAACCGTTGTTTCTTGTTCCTGATTCAAAAATGATCGATCAACAGGTCTTAAAAGACATTATTAAGACAGGATTCAACAGGTAGGTACAACAGTCATTTTACATCACGTATCAAAATTTCGCTTACTGGACTGTCAATGCTGAATAGAGAGTGCAACAAGATATACAAAATATGTGAAGAATACATCATACCAAAAAAACATTGTGTATAAGCTTTTTGTTTTTTGCTCAAAACTATCCTCACATGGTGGCTGTGGGTATTGAAACAATATTTCAGCATGATTTATAGAAATGGCTGAAAAAATGGACATCTTATATGCACACACACTCTTTCATGTTATGAGAACTGCATTTCATCATTTAAGAGCCAGTCTTGTGTAACTGATAATTTAACAACAAGAGGAAAGGTGACTGAATCTGGTGGAACATCAATGACCAACAAGAAACAGATATAAGTTTTGTATGAAAAAAACGAACAAAAAACTACTGCTTGGATGAAAATAAGCCCTGAACAGATTATAGAGCTTGACAATGACAGAGTTTCACTTATGAAATGACAAAAATATTCATCAAAATGATATCGTGGGAAACTGGCTCTTAGGCAACAATATGCTAATGTGGACATAAAATGCTGAACTGGTGGTAGGATAGAATGTTTTAGACAATGAAGGATAATATCACTTACATGTTCACAATGTAAAATTACAATTTTCAATGCTACAATCAGATGGCTGCAAATACTGCAATGGTGTTGTTAAACAGTCATATTCATTCTTTTCTTTTATATAAAGAAATTATATTACTAGCCTGCATGACTTCATGAAGAGGTGACTGATACCAAAATTCATTTCCTGCAATGGGCTAATACTGAAATTATGAAGCTTATCAAGACTTCAAGTGGACAGACACAACTATCAGTATGTACAAATTACAGACAAAATAGAAAAAGCACCACCAGACTATACCACAACAAACAAAGTAAGTTTAAGAAATAGTAAATTCCCAAACTTTTTATTGTAATGTTTGTATGTATTAAATTTTTTTAAAAGCCTGCAACCTATCACTGCTAAACAAGGTTTCTTTAACTGAATAATTTATGTACACTCTATTGTTAAAGGGTGTTTGCATACACTCCAGCACACTTTGTTCAGTACAGAGCAGAGTAATGAAACTTCTCTCTGAAATTATGCCATTCAACTCTTATGGCAGTTATAGTATCCTCTGTAGATGGCTACGTGATAAATTCTTGAGAAAGAATCACAAGTGAATATACATAACACAAAAATTAAGATGAAAAAAGGCATGAGGGTTAAACTGTAATGCAAGTTTCATTTCTATTTCTGTGGTGTAGTTTACTTCTTGTTATAAGATTTTGCCATCCAAATTTGAAGCGACATTTTTCGTGCAAGCCAAGGCCCTTGGTCTCAACGTTCTGAATTGTAGTCTGATCTACTTTACAGGTTTCAGAGGTAACATTAAGCTTCATACTGCTGCTTCTGGCCACGAAAGATCTAGTGTTAGCAATCAACTGCCACTCACAACCACTTTCACAATAATAAGGCAACAGATATAAACAGGAGATGTTGCTAAATGGCAACTCTATAAGATCTAATCCCTTAAAATATACATGTATGCTGTTTTTTGTACTGATTTTCAAATAAATTTGACCCTGAGGAAAATGAATTTTGCATGGTAAGGGTTAAGGTGGATATTCATCTATCATACAAGACTGTAAAAGTAATACTGATTCAAGAAATTCAAATGTCATAAGGGAAACTTTGTTGGGGTACTGTATCCACACAGTGACATCTCAGTAGACATTAATAGTGGAACATGTGACTTTTATTGTTTTGTGACATTACAATTAGTAGCACTACAATTAGAGATCTTCTACAATAATCAGTTCCCACAATAAGCATGTCATCACTGTGCTAATATTTTGTTTACAGTTTCAAGAAAAACATACATGAATCTGTGCATTCTAAGAAGGAAATGAATGGGTCAAACTAAATTTGTTTTGCACTCACACACAAAGCCCTTCAAATATCATCTTTTTTGTTTACCTCGAGAAGGGCCAGATAGGTTAGTAAAATTCTGGTCCTCAGTATTGGCCATGTCACTAAACGTGCACAGAGATGATTTGCTTCAAAGAAGGTTGCCACAGACCTTGGAAATCTTGTGAAAACTTACCATCGGTGTTGCCAGATTTAGAAATTAAAACAATCATGGAAAATTTTTAAAACAGAATTGGCAGTTCAAAAGTTTGTGTGGAACTATTCTGCCACGTGTCAACCAAAGTGATCATCTGTCAAACGCTGGATAACTTCATGTGACAGAAAGCTGTCATGTGCTAGTTATTATCACAAAAAGAAAAATGCTAAACCACCTGGAATATAATAAAAATTAAATAAGAAAAGCATTAATTGTCTGTGGCACCCTTGAATGACTAAAAATCTCTATCCTTTTAGTTTCCTTGTACTCGACTTTGGGCTTGGTGCTTTTTTGTCCTTTTTGGCTTTGCCACCTTTCTTAGATGAACCCGAGGCCGAACCATGGGTTTCACCTGACTTCCTACGCTCTGATGTTGCGGGTGCCCGGGTCCTCCTGATGGTAGGTGATCTAGATGGCTCAGTTACCCATCTACGAATCATGGCTTGGCAGCTCTCCTTCACCTCTCCCTCAAACCGGTAGGGCCGGGTGGGAAGTGCCATTTGGAGAACTGGGGCCTAAGACGTCTTTTTAGTGACTCGGGCTACTCCAGCCCCAAGTCGGTCCAAGGCCTCTTCAACTGGTCCCATAATGTCCTGTAGAGGAGGGAGGGGGCGGAGAGCAAAGTGGAAGGGAAAAAGGTTAGAGACTGTTTCAAAATTCAGGGGAGTGGTGACATATTATAGTATCAAACAGTATATCAGTGATTTGGTGTAACCTCCCCGCAGCTGACACTTGATTAAACATATTGTCTTTCAAAATTTCATGGTATTTCTTCTCCTTCTCCAAATTGCGTTAAAATTTCAGATCCCAACAATCAGAACAGCACCAGAACAATACAGTATTCCGCTTAAGACTGATAACAATTTGCTCCATATAAAATGACTGCACCGCCCGTAAAATTTCATTTATGCAATTTACTATAGGTGTTATGCACTGAGGCATCAAAATATATAATTTGTGTATCAACATCAAACTCAGATGTCTTCACTTAAATGCTCACAGCAGTTTTCTGACAAGTCACTGTATTGTGTCTGGCTTTGGACTTCTTAATTTCGTCAGTTCAACTATGTTGCTAACTAGTTACACCAAATATTTTTTCCTCTTACATGCATGATTTTCCTACGTGCATGCCTTATGTGTTGAATGAACTTTGATAAGATGACACTGTTTAAAATGTTGCTTTTCATGCCAATTATTCTTGCTAATATATGGACTAAACTTGCAAGAGTATTCCATTGAAGTTATGGTTTTTACCTCTGTGCACCTGGAGCAGAGAAGGGGAGGGGGAGAGAGCAGCTGCATGCCAAGGGTCAGGATAAAAAAAATGGTGTAATGTTCAATTTCTAAGCAAACAATGCAGGCAAAAAACAAATCAAGCTAAATATTTAATGGCATTTCTCAAAAAGAAGTTATAAAATAGATTTTTTCTGCTCTTCACATGTATATTTCCAACAGCTATTGATAGTGCAAGGCAAGCAAATGTATGAAACATGTCAAGGTTGAGGTAACTGTGCAGACAATAAAGTAAACATGTTAATTTTAAAGAGAAACATACTGTAATAAAAGAGTGTTCTTCAATCACAAATCATATAAAAAGGGCACACTGACACAGATGAACAGAGTTTCACAAAAATTTCTATACTGTATGTAAGGAAATTTTGTGTAAATTCACATAAATCTGTTAACCCTTTCACTTCATATATGACAAATGTATGTCCTAACCCTAACCTGAAAGTGCTTAGTTTAGGGTTTGGGACAACACTAGGTGGGAGAGTTCTGAGATACTACCATCAGTGTATGAAAAACATGACATGGCAAAGAGGTTAAAATAAAATGTCTACTTATAGGAAGTTTTTTGCCATTTAAACAGCTTTCAGGTATATATATCTCGCATACTGTAATAATGTTAACTGGTGAAATAATGTGTTTGCCACTGGTGGGCTGACAAAACTGACTCAAGGTGAGCATGGAATACATTACTATTGTATGGAAGATGCAGTCAAGTGGCGAAAAGTTAAGCAAATTGTGTATCAACTCCTTATAACTTTGTGAATATTTATACTTCATGTGATACATCATGATGCAACTTTCAAACTTCTTGATAAAATGACACTGAATACTGTGCAATGTTTTTTTACATTAGTAACAACCATGTTAAGCCACAAAAGATAATGCACACGACTGAACAATAATTTGTTACCCTGTTTTCTTTATAGCGTTTGTGAACTTCTGACAGAAGTAATGGGCCAATCAGGGCTGCCTGCATCTCCACATTTATGTCATCTGATAGATGGAAGGAAGCAAACAAGCAATAGACAAAGCACGCAAAAGAAGCTAAATATTTACTGGCAAAATCTGCAACTACAGATTTACAAAGAATACAGAATACTACATGATAAAGGCACACAAATCAAATGCAATGAAACTGGTAGTGGCACTATGTTTTAGCAGGAATATCCATGTTCTATTTCAGTATCTCTTGAATCAGTTAATAAAGATACAAAATGCATGTCACAGCTGTTTCCAGAATTCGCATGATTGTATTTCCAATAAGCCAAAAATTGATAACACGAAGTGCATTTCAACCTCAGATGAGGTACTGTAGTGCAGTTAATCTATATGCATTTATAGCACTGACCAGCAATGTCTATCATTGTGGAAACTATCAAATTAATGTTCCAATGCAAATCTGTTCCATTAGTCCTTGAACTTATGTAAATGTAAGGAAATTTCCAGTGCACAGCATTTGTGAAATTCCCCTGACCAAAGCAACTGTTGTCTGAAGTTTATTTCAGAAATTGCACAGAAAATCATGAAAACAGACTGTAGTAATAATGAACACCTTTTGGATCACGAAGCTACACATCTAGAGAAAAATAAGTCAAATGTTTTGGAGAGGCAGGCCAAGAATGCTAATGTATGATTTTTACAGTTAAAACAAGATGACAGAAACAGGTTTGTTAACATTTTGGCAAATCTTACATCAGAAATATAAATTTGCATGGCATGTTGTTGGCCACTACATGAAAATATATTGCAGTGTGATATAAGAAAATGTGTATCAAAATTAAGGCGTTTTGATTGGGGAATTACAGCAGCTGCATATCTCTCATCACAGTACACTAAACTAATAAGCCATGACATTAATCAAGAGAAGATTTCGAGAAACAAAGCTGAGAAGAAAACTTATCAAGCTATTAAAAAGCTTAACCCTATCAGTCCTGGCACCCTGAATTAATCAGCCCCCTGTGCCTGAGCACTTTAAGCCCCTTTGTTTGTTAGTGTGCACTGTTTTCCAGTTTACTGGGAATGCAACATATCATCATTATGACACTTCCCAGTTCACTGGGAATCGGGTCTCAAATATAATAATATGTTTCTCTGGTATTACCAGTGCC
>JAWQUT010000033.1:1062813-1080074 GCA_033807755.1 Ellobium chinense
TCCCCCAACAAAGGAAAGTGAAGAAAATTATCAAAGAAAATTACAAAATCTTGTGGCATGAACTGAACAACAATATTCAATTTCAGACTAAAACTGCTCTGCAGAAAGGGAGAGGGAGGGGGTTTTGAAAGAAGGAAAGATGTCCCCTCCTCCCCAGCAGTTTACTCTTATTGTCAAACATTTTTGTCACAGCCACAAAGGGAGCACTCCTGTCCATTATTCAAAAGTAGTTCATGATCATGACAGAGGTTAGATAGATATAATAAATCTTGAAAAAGTAAGTGAAGGATATGTATTTGTTGACAAATAAAGATGAGTGTTCCAGCTGAAAAAGTTGATAGCTATACGATGCACACTTTCACACTTCATACCTCGATGAAAATAGAATGTGAAAGAGAAATAAAAATGCTGCCAAGCGGCACTCTGGCTGAAAGAACTAAAAGCAATATATCCACAAGGCCACTACCATATATCTGCAAAATAGTGGTACCTGGTTTTTCTCATAATTTCTTCTTACTTCCTGTAGCAGTGGGACCACTTTTGCTGCTTTGAGATCTAAGCAGATCTCATCTATGAAATGGTGAAAACAGAAAATGGCACAAAACTGAAACTGGGAAATTGAATGATATCTGAATTTCCACATTCAAGACTTCTGTAAGGTGGCAAACATGGAGGTCTATGGCAAGGTCTATGCTGGTGAAAGTAAAGCACTGAATGACAACTGTGTTGTCAACATATAGTTCTGGAACAAAATGCCATGAAAGGAGACCTCATTCTTCATTCAGATGGTACTGTAGCAACTCCATTGTATTACCTCATATCAAATTGGGTGGAGATATTGTACAGCTCATGGCAAATACACCCCCTATTAGGCAAGAATTGTGCACCTAAGTATTACGGTCACATTCACCTCAAAACTCCCTCGCTCATTTCTTAATTACTGTTTTCAATAAAACTCATACACAGTCTGGAGAACCCCATGACTGCTCATAAAAGGCAAAATGAATAAAACCCTTCTTCTTTAAGATAAATGTTACAGAACAATACTGAACATGACAAACATCCCATTTGTCCTCTTACCCATTCTGCTCGTAGAAATCCTCCCTATTTTAAGTAACTCCCCATTAGTCCTCACGCCAAAACTTTGGCAAAACTTTTGAAAGAAATAAATTATAACACAATCATTATGAAAAAGGGCAAAATGCTCAATCAGTGGGTTTTCTAAAACTCTGCCAATCCTCAAACAGAAATGTCAGAGTGAACAAATTTTTGTCAAGGCACACAGCACCTACCACTCTTTCAGGAAAAGGAAAACGTATGCCAAAATTTTGAAATGGGGCCTTGCGAGTAGTTATTCATGATGGGCAGAAGAGCTTCATATTTTCAGTAGCAATTAAAAAAAAACATGGCAGTGGGTCAGTATACTCACCATAGTTGGAGAGATCAAGTAGTAATCTGACAATGGCCTCTACAACATCTGCATTGTCCTTGTGCAATCTGTAGGCTTCCATGATGGTGGGGATTCCTGTTGGGGCGTCATCATCCTCTTTGTCACTGGTGAGGAATCGGTACGCACACTCTTCTGCAAAGGAAATTGAAGTTTTTGTCAACTTGGTAAATGTCACTAAAATGAGCAGCTGCAGCTTTTCCTTGTTTCACTTCTGCCATGAGATAAAGTTTTCTTCCTAAAAATGAAGATGCAAAATTTCTGTGGAGTAATTTTACTTGAAATTGAATGGAGTTTGCTAACTTTTTTTTTTTCAATTTGCCTCTGTACATTGGACAGACATGTTTCAGAGGCCCATCCTATGTCTGTCCTCACATTAACAATAGCACTTTGATATGGACATATGTACATGAGAGTTTCACCACCCTTCCAGTCATGGTACTCTGGAGTAATCTGCAAATCATGAGTTAAAATCATTACCATTACCTAATCCCCTTGTAAGAAGCAGGACGAAAAAATAAGAACTTGATACACTTACCATTGGCTTCAACAACATTTGCCAGCACTTTGCAGCAATTCTTGATCACTTTTGCGTTTTTCGGGTGTAAGTGAATGGCTGCAACAAGGTTTCCAACACAGTCCAGTTCATTGAAGGGATCATAACAGCCATCTGAGTGAAGATATTGTAAATGATTTGAATAATATACACACTGTATGGCTCAATACTGTCAAGTAAAAGAAGATCACCTGGACAAGGGGCTCAAAGCTCATAGGCTACCTAATAAAGAACATACAAAGAGCATGAATTATTATAACTCCTGCAAAAATAGTGGTTGCAGATTGAGAACAAATCTTCAAGAAATTAAAAGAAAACCATATGAAACATTTATAAGACCTTATACACTGAGGAAAGAAGCAATCACAAGTTCTTGATCCTATATTTTTTTTATGCTAACATTTTATTATACTTCATGTGTTCATATGCTACCAAATTCACATTGTGTTCATTTCTAGGTCACTTGTGAGTCTAACAATATGAAAAGTACAAAATAATCTCTTGGTTTTGCACAAAGGTGTAAGAATCGGATATCTTGATAATGCACCAGCAACAGTAGGCAGCAGAGTGATAAACACATAACACATAAGCACAAAGTAATGATGATCTCACCATCCAAAAGAAGGGAAAGAAGTGCAGCTGCTGCAGCTTCACAAACCTCTGGAGAAACTTTGTGTGTACTAAGTGCCAAACAGACATCTCTCACAGCTTTTTCTTTGCCACACACCTTCAAGTTCTCAGCTGTGAAGGAGAAGTTAGAGAGGTAGATTGTTTTCACTGGGCTGCTTCCTATTATGTTTCAATTCTCACAGATATGATATAATTGTAAGTGACAAACTTTAAAGTTAAATGCCTGGAAATTTCTACAATAGCATCCCATGCTAAACTCTGAGATAAAAGTGAATCTGGTAAAAAAACTGATAAACCCAGAATAAACTAAGACATCCTTTTTGTAATGATAAAAATAAAAGTAATGATGACCTAGAGAGAGTTCCACTTCCTTTTATCTCAAAACAATACAGTTTAACAAGCTGTGGACAATTCTGCCGGCCAGAATAAACCATTCCACTTTTGCCATGGCCTCAGAAAACCATGAATGAAAGTTTGAATGACTGAGTTACGATTACAGCTACTGATAAATAAGCATTGTGATTGGTAAACAGAACTGTGAGGTAAATAAAAAGTAGGCAGCACTAGCCCATATTAGCTCTAGGTGAAAAGTTTTCCTTTTCTTGTTTTGGAAACGTCAGTCAGCAAGGTCTCAGGTTGCACTCCACACTATCTGTGCTACCATGACTGAATGAACCTCATCATTATAGCGTGAAATGGGAGAAGGGAGTGACCAAGCTGACTATCTGCGCTTCATGCCTCCTGACATAAGACAGTGTGCTGGGGATAACAATTACACTAACAGATTGTTGCTAGCCCCCCAGCTCTCCAAATTTCCCAATATGAGTTCACTTCACCAAATATTATACTATACACCTGACAGACTGTTTGATCAAGATGATCCCTTCTAATGCTCGTTACCCATGCTTACCATCCACACTAAGGCTCCAGATTGCCATGCAGCAAACAGCATTCAATGTAGCATGATATCTTGCATGTCTCATGGCTACCAGAATGTCATGGATGCCTCCTAGCTGTACAATGGTCCGTGATGCTCTCTCTACAAAGAAAAAAAAATGTGCAATTGTCAGCAAAGAAAACATTTTTACAAATACGAAAAATAGAGGAAATCAAGAGATGCTAAGTTGGAGGAAATGTTTTCCTCTCACAGACTTCTGTTTAAGCTTTCTGTTCCTATCTTCTCATCATCAACATGAAATAAGGAATATAAATATCTAAGTCAACTCTGCCTATTGCATTTCTCTTAATTGCGCTTTCAATGCTAAATTACACCGTAGTTCAAAGTACAGAACTGTCTCAGTACAAGAAACAAACAGTTCTGATATATTAGATCTTCTATTTAAGTACAACTCTTACTATGCTCAAGGGACTTATAATTATGCAAAGTCAATTTACATGATGAGTTACAGCAAGATCATAATCAGAACATTTTACTAGAAAAGTTCAAGCCTCTTCACACAGCATCTATCATTAATTTAAATATGCAGTAAGTTTCACCACATTTAATGTCTGCCACTCTCACTTCACTATCATTCAATGGAAAACCTGTCTGTGATGACAATAAGAGGGAAAAAAATCACAAACAAAGTTGTACTTTCTGTGTAGATTAAGGTGTGCATATGGTCAATAAGAAATGATAATGAAATGGTTGAATTTTACATTCATGTTCACCTCAGTGCTTGTTCCAAACCAAATCAGAGCAGGTATTTCAGGAAGGCCTAAATAATCATGTAACCTTCAAAAATATTCAGATATGTGATATCAACAGATCTCAGGCCATAATGCTTCTAGGCTCGGATTTAAACAGTAATATGATGAGATTGTAGCATGTGTAATCTATAGATTTATATCCATCTTTGAAGAGAGAAACAAAAGAGTGAAAGTATAAATGCTATGGGTCTGAGGATAAAATGAACATAACCAAGTGTGCTCTATCCAGATATTACAGAAGTCTTACTTACCATCCGCTGACAAAGCCAGGATTAAGTTAGCGGCTGCGAGTTGAACTTCTGGTTCATATTCATGACCCTAAGAGGTAAGATAAACATCAACTGAATTAACTTTGGTTACTGTGTGAGTAAAGTCAAATTGCCCACTATGTGATCATGGCGGACAATATCATCTACCCATGGGATTAACATTTGAGGACAAAAAAGACAGTCTGCCTTGTGTACAGAAGCAAATAAAGTGATGCCTGACTGGCTACTGAGATTTGTCATGTCAACTCTCACTGGCTGATGCATGGATATGTCATGAAAACTATATTTATGAATTGTGCAGGATAGCAAAGCAAAGAACATCTTGCTGATTGCAGCAGAACATACAAACTGCAGCAAAATGTGTCAATGGGCTCTTTCTTAGAAATATGAAAGATGAGTTTGTGATGGGGATACTAAAAATCATCCAATGCTATAAACTTGTTTGCCCCTATCAGGGATCAGCCTGGACATTCAGCCTCCAAGTTGAGCAAGTTTTGCACCATATCTTGAAAGAAGCTGACATTAGAGCAATTTAACTTTTTCACATCATGCCACACCTATGGGGGGTGCTTCATTTCATAATCAATACACAGCAAGCAGCATGTTGCTATTCTCTTCACACAGCTCCCATGATTGGTTACATTTTGTTTAACCATTTTCAGATACTGAACTCAACTGCCAAAGGTTGCTGTGGAGTAAGAGCATTCAGTAGGAAGGCAAGAGCCAACGTGATGCGAAAAGGCTTTTCCTCAACTTTCGTGGTGTGATCCCTTAAATCAAACCCCTGAGCTCTAACACACTGTTCAAGAACTCACTTAAACAATAAACAACTACTCACTGTCATGATTCTGTGTATGATAGTAATGACATCTGGTGTGTAGAGAATATCATCTGGTTGTGCTGGAAGAAAACAATGCGAATGGATCATTACGGCAAAGTAACTCATTATTTGTGAAATGGAGAAGAGATGAAACCTTCTGACTAAATACTGATTCTGAAAAAATTCTGGCTTTAAAATTTGATGTCCAAGTGAAAGATGTTCCAACTATTTGCAACCAGTACTTGAGCAAAAAAATTTAGTTAAACATTTTGACAATTCATACAATCTGAGAAGCCAAAGTATTGGGTTGGACAGCTTCAGGAAATTGCAGAGAATGTCATAGAACACAGACAAAATAAAGACAGCTGGTAGTAAGGTCCCATGTGACAACTGATGGTATGAGAAGGATGTAAGATGTGCAGAAAGATTATCTGATCTGTAAAACTAACACTAAATCTCCGCACCACTTTGGGGATACACTTCACAATGGTAAAGATGCACTACATTTTTGTGTTCTGGACCCAACCTTCTTTCTCCCTCACGGTATGCTCAGACTTTTGACACTGTAAACTAGACCATGTATGCATATTTCTGTACATTTTTGTTACTGTTAATTTACTGTCTAATTAATCGCATTTATCATGTTATTTGTTAAGTACAATTTGACTTTACATATACAGTCCAGTCTAGTCTGAACATGACCAATAAACTTATCAAACTTTTTGAGAAGCTTTGCCAACTGTCTTTGAATGTAGTTTTCTTTCTAAATCATCCACTTTCAAGGCATTTGATTCAACTGAGAATTAATTCTCACCATGCACTGCCAAATTGCTTAGGACATAGCATCCTGCAACAATCACATCCTTGTTGAAAACATTGTCCCACATGGCAAGAGAGATCAGGTTCCTGGCTTTCTGATCTATGAACTCATGGGCATCTGCTTTGTCCCGCATGATGTCTGCAAGGGCTGACAGGCCATCTGCCACACAGCTCTCATGGTCAATGGTGTCAGCAATATACTCCAACACCTTGCAAACATCATCACGGCTTTCAGCTGTCAGGGGGTCTGTTAGAGTGGTAGGGACAAGAAATCAAAAGCAATAAAATATGAGGTTAAAAGCCTTGAAATCAGGTAATGCCAGCTTATGCAATTTCACAATATTATCATTACATGCATATCGAGAGCTCTGCGATGCAGGGTGTTGTCTGCTAATAGCACACTATAAAAACAATAGCAAATGAGGGTTTCAAACCATGAAATTCTGCAATTTTTTTTGCAGCATTTAGTTTACGCAAAAGAATTTATGCTTCTTTCTCATTACACATCCACATAACAAAGGAAATAACATCCATTTTTGTAGATTTGGAAATTGTTGTGTTTATGAATGAATGAGGGAAGAAAAACTTGCTCAAATTATACATAGATAGTCAGCAAGCCAAACCACTCAACAACTTGTTCAACTTCCTAAAAAGTATATATATATCCTTACTGCCATTCAACAGGTACTATTAATATACTTATTCACTAGTATTCCCTGTCTTTGATATCCAGGTGCCCAGTTAACAAGGGTTAGACTGCCAAATATAACAGCTATCCTAATGTACAATGCACAGTCAATTGTTGAGAAAGCTTGTTAACAGATCTGTTTTATTAAACCCCACTATTTACTTGGGGAAGTCTGGACTGTTAATCAGTATGACTGAGGCAAAATTTTACACTGTGCGTTATTGAAACAATATGGACATTCCATGTAATGAAAATTATTATGTTTTTCTTATAATATCTCAAACAGAGAAAAAAATGTAGTACAAAGGATAGTAACTGAACTCCAATTTCTCCAAGTGTGTTTACTAGTTGACAAGTTCACATAAAGTCAGTAACATCAAGATCTTACAGGATTTGGTCTCCCTTGTCTCTTTCTTGCGAGACCTCTTGTCCAGTTGTGAACTGTCTACCTGTGCCATACACTCTTGAATAAATCCAGCTTTGATGACTTCTCTGACACACACAAAATAACAAAGACAAAAGATTTAACAGAAAATTGGAATAAAAATAGATATAGATATTGTTCACCTTCAGTATATATAAAGTTGATTCACAAGCCTATTCTGTTTCAATGGAATTACTTTATCTGGTCTGTTTCATTTGTTTCATTAATCTACTTTTAACAAATATTTGCTTACTGTAAATTAAGGATCACTACTGAAAATTTAATAACGTATGAAAAATATTTTGTCTTATTTTTAAGAAATACCTTTTCTTTCACATAGCAATTAAGGATATTAAGTAATTATTATGGTGATTTTACAACATTTAGACAGTTATTATAATGATAATAAAGATGATATAGTGGACCCTCCGTGATAAGACCCTCTCATTTACAACTTCCTCTTGATTATGACCAAAAATCTCATGACGGATCAGTTTTTCTATATGAAAGACCTCCGAATGGTGACTTCCTCTGAAATCCGACATGTGACCCACCCTGAACCTTTGTTCAGTCTTCTTGCCCCTCTGAACCCGTCCGCATGGTTCATACTTGTGTGTCATGTAGTTTGTCGCTGGCTGGTCAGCCTCATGACGTTACACCAGCACAAGTCGGCCAAACTTCATTGATTTGGTGTGCGACTGATTGGATAGACAAGGCAGGCTTAGGCTACACTGTCCATCCTGCGAATGAATGAGCTGGCAGCAATATTACTTACGCTAGTCGAATATGATTAGACCTAAGAAATGACATCACCTAAAGTAAGCCAATGAAATACTACACAGACCGTATGGTAAGACTGGGTGACACCGGTAAATTTTCAATGCTGCATTCTTCGGGTCAACACCAGTGTAGTGTCGCTGGACAAACTGGCGTCGACACCAACTCCACATCGAGTTATGACATCATGATATTATGCGATACGGGATCTTAGAGCCAGCCTGCAACATGACACGATGTTGCTATTCAGGGACTCCTGACTGACACTGGCAGGGTGCATGTCTGAGTTGCTATTTGCACATGTATGAAAGGGGACATTACTTTGGAAATGATTTTATGAGAATTATTGCAGCGAATGCCCGTGAGGCAGTGTCAGGAAAACAGTGTCATGTTGCGACTCCAACCCTGGTATCAGAAAGTTGACTCGAAAGTCAGTGTCGACACTGGTGTCGGAGTCATGTCCACTCCTACTGTATGCTATTTGCCCTTTTTTCCCCGTTCTTTTGCACTCATGTGGTCATTGAGTGTGCATCAAGTCATAATTTTTATCTAGACCTTGGCTACACACATTAACTCAGACCTACAACTATAAGCAACCGCAAGTAAAAGGCACTCACATTTGAGGAGCGAGTCAACGTTGTAAAAAGGAACAGGACTGGTGAGACTGCAAAGTGTATTGTAGAGACATTAGGTGTTGGCTAGTATAAGTGTGAACCTCTTAGTCAAGACTCTCTTCTCATGAACATTTACAAAGATCTAAGCTTGGAGGGTCCACTGTATTATGTTTGTGACATAGTTTACTCACAAAGTGCTTGGGCGAGAACTGTGCTTGTGTCGGAGTAATGCCTGGGCTGTGTTCACCATGGTTTTTGAGTATTTCTGTGAATTGATTAAAGCAGTTTAGTCTTAATTTTAGTCTGAATTATCCATGGCAAGTTATCTTAATATATCTCAGCTTCAGCTCTTTTTGTAAATAATTCACCAGCATTCAGACCAAATAATGCATTTGTGAGCTGAGTGGTTAAAACGTAAAGCATCCATTACTATCAGTAAGGCCAATTAGATAATATCCCTTCCATCTTCTCCACTCAGCACAGCATGAAGGTTTCCAGTCTTGCCAGGTACAGATGTTGAGGGAGACAATGTGATGCTGCCATGAGAGACCTGCAAGGGGAGTGGGGGGAGGTGGGGGCAATGGGAGCTGCTGTCCTCAGTTGGCTCCTGCCTGACTCCTTCCCAACCCAAACAAGGAAAAAGGAGGACCATCCCTGCTGGGCACTTGGTTTCTGGGTATTTATATTTACAATCAATAATCTCTAAATTTAAGCAAGGAGCATTACTCGGTTGAGCAACAAAGTGGTTATGTTTGACTTCAAATCCTAGTTTACACATCCTTTGTGGAAAACCTCAGAACACTACAGCATGGTAAGAACTCTTGAGTCATACCTCTGAAACTGTCTCCAGTACTTCATTCAGAACTTCAGGAGACTCTCTGATTTCTCCAAGCTTCTTGTAAAATTCATTCTCAGAGAGGAAAAAGGTTGTCAGGAGATTGAGGAGAACACCTCCAAGTGAATACAGGTCACTCTTTTCATCGTGAGGCTGCTGACCTATTTCAGGGGCCATGAAGACTGTCCCCTCTGAGTGGGAGGAAGTAAAGGGGTAAATAGAGTTGTATGCAAGAGCAGAAATGGAACTTTATATGGCTGAACATTTCACAAAGCCCTGTATAAGTGTGAGCAGAAGAAAAGTGTGTAAGAATCACAGATGAATACTGGGCAGGCATGTGGAAGCTATGGAATAATATCCAGGTGGCAGGAATAAAAAGTTAAATTGTTGTGAAGTTAATTTCCCTGTGGTGGATCAGTAACATGCACAGCTTGCCAGCTGAGGGGTCCTTGGTTCAACTCCTGGCAGGGATTCGACATTTTTGGGTGTGTAAGGTTCCTTTTGGCCTTTCTTCCAAAACAAAAAATGATCTTTCACAGTGATCATGAAAATGTCCTTGTGGCACATTATCCACAAGTTGTGTATGAGCTTAATGAATTATTGGTTAATAATACATTTACTCAACCTAAATGAAATTGTATACCTTATCATCTGATTATATAAAGGACAAAAAGATCTGCAAATATAAAAGGATGAATATATGTACTCTTAACAGTAAACTCACTAAACGTCTGTCGTGTGTGAGTTCGCAAGTCGCCCATAACAGTGGAGACCCCCAGGTCACCCAACACCATGGCTCCCTTCTCCTTCTGAAACACATTGCTGGGTTTGATATTTCTGGAAAGAGAAAAATGGTGATCAGAATGTAAACATTAATCACATAATTGTATCATATACAAGAAAACTGAACTAATTCGGCCTTCCCAGAAAAATCTACCGTATTACTCATTTACCCCTCTGAATACTGCAATAACCTAGTTCAGCTGATCAGATTTGCACAAAGTAACTCACCTCCACATCTGATAACCCTAAAATTCATGTCACAACAATATATATTTACACATTTCATCTCACACTGCATGCATACATTAAAAGGGAGTCATGCTCGAAGCATTACATAATTTGCCTGTACACATTTGCAAGCAGCCTCTAAGTGTTGTATGAAACTAGAACATATACCGTAGTTTGGAAATATCAACCTATGTGCTGTCAGATTAAGACAAATTATAACTGTATTTTTTTACTCAACTGTGTGCATCATCTAACTACTTACACTCCAACTATACTAATACAACAAATACCTGTGAATAATATGTTTCTCATGAATGTACACAAGACCTTCGAGAATCTCTCCCAGTATCTTTTTGACAGCCTGTAAATTAATAACAAATAACAAATAATTATTTCACTTACAATGTGTTTACAATATTTCTTTTGCACACAGGTCACTGCAAGCTGCATGATATTTATTCACAGTACTTAGCACATACATATTCACTCACATATATTACACTAAAAACAGGTCCAAAATCTTCTCTAAGAAAGAACATTTTGGAAGAGCTAGGTCTTAAACAGTGGTTTTGCCCAGCTATGACACAACAAAGTTTTAAGACCTCACTACCTCATTTCAAATAATTGAGGGATCAGCTTAAAAAAACTGAAATTGTGAGGTAAATGTAGTATAACGATATAAAGTAAGAGACTGGAACTTTGCAAGGGGATTGCAGGCAATTCACCATTGTGACATTCTACTGTATCAAATTATCCAACAATACAATTCTACTGAGGATATTTAAATAAGTCACTATCTAACCATCATTTTTTTATATTGTAGTTCTCATGTTCTCATTTCTACTCGCCTGTTCTGGTATTACTTCTTTTCTCTCCTGATAGCCTGCAATGAAAGTCCTCAAGTCTCCATGAGGGAAATATGTGCTGATAATATTAATGTACACTGATGAGGCCTGGGGAAAAATGAAGAAATTTTAAAGGCATGAATGACTCAGTTCTTGTTATGATGTTAAATTTTAAGGAAAATTTGTAAAAATAACCCTCCATCAAATCTAAGGAAATGTTAAAATGGAGAGACAGGCCAGCAGACAGAGTAAAGATAGGGATGGTGAACTAAGTGCTCAGCAAGAGAAAACTACAGGAAGACCTATACAGCAGTTGCCAAGCCCTACAAGAGTATCAGGAAATAAAGAACAGAAATGTTTGCTTCAAAGAAGTATTTTTAACAGTATCATTTCTTTCAACATGATCTAGTCTATACGAAGAACATTGGAGTTTTCTTTTTCTCAGTGGTACTAAATCAGCTTTGGTGAAATCCTGGACTCTCCTGAGGTGTGTTTAAGTTAGGACAGAGGCACTATTAAGGAAAAGAAAGCATCCTTGGGAAAGTCCCTAGATATTTTTCTAGGGACTCTTTCTAGTGTGTTTTTCATCCCTGTCCCTAACTTCACCCACAACCTTAACTCAGGCACCTTTTGGGAGAGTACCAAGATTTTCTGCAGAGATAAAAATCAGTTTTAAGAACATCTGAATAGACAGATGTGATCTACTCACTTCTTTTTCATATGTGATGAAGAAATCTTTGTAGCCACTAACATAGGCATGGTCAAGCTTTTTCAGCTCCATTTCCTGAAAAGATCATATATAAACAGTTCAGTTAGTTACACTTCATACTTATGTAAGGAGTGGTTGCAAATTAAAATCTCTGATGCTGAGACTATTTTATGCTATCAGAGTGTCAAAATATTACTTCAAACTGTGTTAATGAAATATTGCTTAATGAAATATTGCATCTTCCATATGATTTTATATTTCACGAACTGAGGATACAAATATAGCACCAGTAGGAATACAGCACACATGAAATAACCATCTGAACTCACAGTCCCAATATTTGCAGCAAAATCTCCCCTATAACTTTAAAAGAAGAAAATTTGTCCTGATTATTGTTCTAAAGTTGAAATGTTGAATAAGATCATAAACATAACTGGATGACAAAGAGCTTTTATTCTCACTTTTACAGTCAGCAAGTGAATGGTCTTCAGAGCAGGATCAGTCCAGTCCAGTCTGAAGAAGGATGATATTTTGAACTTATCACACAACATAGTCCAGACGGATCAGTTTCACAACTTACCTCTTGAAATGCTTTAACAGCATCACTTTCATCATGGCATTCAATCTGGAATTGTGATAATGAACAGGTAACTTCAGTAAGGGAATCAAAAAAGTCGAAAGGACTGAAGAATGTTCTTCTTTGATTCCTCACTTTGAAATTAAGCTCACATCCAATTTTTCTGTCCTTATTTTTTCACTTGGCAATATAGTGTCCCTTGTGGCACAGGTAGCCAGTATTTACCAGAAAGCTTTGTAGACTGACAGGGGTTGTAAAGCATCCAGCTATCAGTGGAAATGAACGGTAGGTTACACACCAGCTCTTTAGGTCTTCCCACCAGATAAGTCATTGGTCCTTTCAGCAATTATGCTCGGCTCAGAGGTTGGAAGGTGGAAAAAAGTATTAAATATAGTTATGTGAGATCTTCAGAAGGTTTTTCTTTACTTCAACAGTGAATCAAATTTGGATCTCTACTTTCAAGTTTGACAGTAAAGAAACTACACAACATATAAGGGCTAGCACCTATCAGCTTCACTGAATATCTGAATATAACACATACTTGTACGTGGTAATGTGACATGATGATTTGGGACATTTTCAGTGCAATCATGTGCACAATAGGGGCTTGTAACTCCTTAACTCCACACATCTCAAAGTGCAATTTGTGTGTTTGAAGACAGCTATATCTGTCTCTGTTCTTTCTAACAAGTTATTTACACAGATAAAACTTATACTTGCCTTTTTGAGTGCATACTCCTTGCCATCTTCTTTGCTTTTTATCACATACACTGTACTTGGTGAACCCTGCGAGATACATCTCAGGGTCTGAAGAGGAATGAAAATCAAGCAATAAGTTGACAATACCAAATAAGAAATTATATAACTCAAATACAGTCGACTCCGCTTAATCGCCCTCCGCTTAATCACCTTTTCCGCTTAATCGCCTCATTTCCCAGGGAACCGAATTTTTTCTATAAAAGTCTCTGGATAATCGCCTCTCACTCTGGATAATCGACCACTCTTCAGCGCCCATGAATTCAAAGATCAGCAGTTGAAGGGTTACAGTTGACAAACAAACAATGTATACAGACGGTTTAACTGCGCGACGGATGGCAGACAGGTTGACTGAGTGACAGCCGCCACCCCGAAATAGGTGTGATAAGCCTTTCCTCCCCACCTCCCCTTGTCCCCCTTCGTCCCATGCTACGCATCACCGTCTTCGCTCTTCCGATAATGCTAATGCGCAGAAAGCCGTATAGTCTCCTACCCCCACGCCTTGATTGCGCCTGTCTGGTGGATTTCGGTTAGATCAGAGAACGTGTCATGTGGATGAACGGTCTACCCCGACCATGCCATCCTACTCCTTATTGTCTGCTGGGCTACTGCGAGGTGGCCAATGAGAGAGACCGCGGAGATCAAACATTTTGTGCTCTACAACACCGTCAAACTCGAGTTTGTCCTGAGTCTGGCGACAAGAAGGTGTCAATGCACGATATCAAACCACGACATCAAAGAAATTTAATCTCCTTACCAAAAATATGGCCGAAATTACTTCCTCCGCTTAATCGCCGCTCCGCTTAATCGACCACTTTTTCCGTGATCCCGAGGATGGGCGATTAAGCGGAATCGACTGTAATTAAGTGAAGTTTGATTCTTATCATAATGATGTTCACCTGCCCACTGTTATAATTTTTCATGAATTTATCAGTCTTCACTGAACAATGTAGTATATGTGTAGCGAGCATATCTCACATCACAGATAAATTAGTATTATTATAAGATCTTAACACAATTATTTGATGTTACAGTGGAGAGAAAATAAAGGCTGTGCATACTAGCATCACTGTACTGACAACTAGAATTTGTCAAAATGGGACCTTGACACCAAACATGGAACTGAGATATCAAGTTTAAAAGTGCTTTTTTTTTTTTTTTGTAGAAATTGAAAATAGAATTATTTATGTTCATGAAAATACTAAGTTTATGGGTGAAGATGATTAATTATGGATAAATTGTCCTTGTTATGAAGAAAATTACTGTACTGTATATGAATTATACAGTGTAAAATTGGTTTTTAATCAGTTGTTTTGGTTTTTTTTTAATTGACATTCATAGTGATGACCTCCTGTCACTGCTAACAGTCATATCTAGGGCCAGCATGATGCTAGCTTGAAGTCTCTCCACCAATGAGAACACATTAAAAGAGCTTTAATGAGATATCAAAACATATAATTTGATATGTCAAAAAGTGACGTAAGACTCATTTTGACTGGCTGCAAGACATATAAAATTTACCGTGCATTAAAAAAATGATTTCATAAAATATGTCACTTCTCCTAGTTAGTGACCCAAAAAATATACTTTAAGAACTCTAAAGACAGCTCCTAAAACTCAGCATCCAAAACAGTTCTTGACAATCAAAATACAAGACTTTCCTTTCTGTAACTACTTGTCTCAGATTTATTCACTCAAATACCATAACTATAAATATAAACCAAAATTCTGCGACAAAATAATGATGAAAAAAGAAGGCACTGCAGACTCAACTACTTGTGCCACACAGCTGCCCCTAATTCATGCGAGAGAAAATGCCATCATGAGTTAGCCTAAGATGGTACAGGACTTTAAAAATCTCACAATTTTGTGACCATTTGGACTGTAGCATCTGCACACTAATTACTTATAATGGACTTATCATCAGAAGTTTCATGTGACTCTTTGATAGGGGGTGCCGTTCTACAGTTTTAACGAACTTCAAACTTATAACCAACAAATCATGTCAAATCTGCCTCATTTGACAAGCATGAAATATTATGGTAATATTTTATGTATGAAGCATCAATTACATATTCCCACAAGGGTTAATACATTCCTCTTTACTATTAAACAATATAGATATATCAAAAAAAGAATGATGAAACTTTAACTGGTTTATTTTAGGTCTAATGCTATTAGATTCAAGTCTCCATGTCAAATGCCCTACCCTTCATCTGCACACCTAGACAGACCATACTTCTCCCTAGGAGTTAGTGAATATGTGGCTCCAGGGCCGATTTCTATCCATTAGTAAGAATGCAAGGGAGGTAATTCATAGACAGCAGAGATACATTTCATTTGGGCATATGTTTTTCCGTCATTTAGCTTTGTTGAAGGTTTGATTTCTATGTTGGCTATAGTTCAACCGGACCAGAGGGATCTGTGCAAGGCTGTTACACATATTTAACAGAAATCTGTTAATTTATTTTCTTGATTCTCTATTTTATAAATTCATATCAGCCTGTTACAACCAGCGGAGGAGAGAGAGAGAGAGAGAGAGAGAGATGATAACATGGCTCCACTGGTACCAGTGACATGACATTATCATTTATTAAAACCCATGAAATATACTTGTCACTGTACCCATAGCTCCGTGAAATTTTAAATGTAGGAGCCACACAAAGTGTTCACTATCAGTCACTAGAAGAATGAACAAATATAACATAAATTCCTGTCTTGTTTTCCTCTCTAATTCTGTCATTCACTCACTGGAATGAAATAATACTGAATGATAATGCACTGTGCTGCCAAGCCTTTTCCTATAGTTTTTGTTATTGCTGTGAGAGGGAAAAAAATGGAAATTTGAGCCCTCCTCCCATTTCCATTGGCATGTTGTTTATAATACTAGCCGGGCTACTAAATAAAACTAAATAAACTTGCTTCCAACTTTTTCATTTTCATCACATTATTTTCCCCTCTGCTATGCTTCCTTCGCTTCCTGTGGAGCCTGAATCTTGAGCTGTCAAAAATGCCTAGCAATCCACCCATCCTCCACCAACCTTCATCTTCAAAGAAAAAAATATGCACAAAACCCTTTACACTAAAACTGCCGTCTCTTTACTAGAAATAACATTTCAAATAAAAATACTTGTGAATAGAAACTGAATGAATAACAATAACACAAAATTTCAAGAATACGCCAGACCCACTTTGTAGATCTCATGTAAACCAGGTGCACGGAATGGGTTGTTTGTAGACGGAATTTCCCCTAGTTCTTCTGTTGATTCTTCTGATGCTACAGTCACAAGTAAGGATTGATTTGATTCTTCCTGAAGGGGTTGAGGGGTAATCTAAAATTGTATATTATGTTTATTATGTGAAGTATTGCCTCTAAATATTTGAGGCGAACAATCAAAGAGGACACAGACGGTGAGAGTATTAAGTATATGAGGAATTTCAGTTCATGGGGTATGAGATCAACATCCACCTCTAGCTTGTGATAAGAAGAAAAGCATATGGCCCAACTATCTATGCTTATTCCAATATGACCACAGATTACTGCATGCACTGTAACTGGTAGGATGAATATAGTCAGAAATCATGTATGTATGGTTTACTTGAACCTAATGGTTTTATGTATTACCTATTTGACATGACAGTGTAACAAAATGCTGGAATGGATGACTGTAAATGTACTGCAAAATATATTGTCTTACTATAAAGTATAAAGTGAAGGATGCAAATATCCAGGGATCCTTCAATCTTGTGGGTTTTTTGTTGTTTTTTTTTCAT
>JAWQUT010000033.1:1080727-1093475 GCA_033807755.1 Ellobium chinense
GCAAATCTCTTTCAAAAACGGTCACCTCATATTCTGATTTGGTCTCCAAGTTTTATTAGGCTGGTTTTAACTGCAAGCTAATACATAGATCTAACACACTTTATTTTTATATCTACAAGACTCAAACTGTACCTGAAATTTTATAATTGGATGCTTTAGTTAGATCACAGGTCAATTTACATACTTCCACACCCAGTCAGTCTCTCTTCCTCTGAGTTCCTTGGTAAACCATGTAGACTAATTGAAAGATATAGGATATGTCAACCTGGTCTTTCATTCTCTTGAGATCCATACTAGTAAGACCAGACTGAAGTACTCGTCTCCCACATTCAGATGGTTAATGTCTCCTATGGCAAATTGCCCTATTCAGACTGAAAGAAGATCTCAGAATGCTTCCACCTAACTTAAAGAAGTAAAGAGAATTGAAACAGTAGAACAAGATACAGAAAGATGACGGAGAGAGAGAATGAGAATGAGAGAGAGCAGACAGGAATGCTACATCCACCAATCAACCCAACCTTCATCACCAACCAGCTGCTGCTAGTCACCTCCACAACAACAAGCGATCCAGCCTTCTAGCCAGCCAATCAGTTAGCCAACTAGCTAGTCATTCCGCCAACTGACTGATTGACCTTTTGACAAACACCTTGGACGATTCACCTGCCAATGATCCGACTAACCAGCTGGTCACAAACCAACCAACTCTTCTTCCTTCTTAGTAAAGCTTCCATGGCCAGAATTTATTAATGATACAACATTACAACTGTTAGCCAAGTAACAGAATGAATAAATACACTGAGTTTCACTTATAAACATCAAAACTGAATTTGGTCACTCATACTCATCACTGTAAGTCCATCCATTCACATAAAAATACATGTAATGCACCATGGTAATGAAACAATAGAATGGGAAACACACTTTGAAACAAAATAAGACCAAAGTTCCAGAATCTTATGGTACATGTGACACATAAATACTGTAATATTACTTGTAGCAGGAAAATCCCTAGGAAAAGTATTTTGATAAAGTTCCATTAGTAATGGACAGTTCATACTAAAAGAAATGCAAAATGGTGTAATCTATTTTTGTAAGTTTGAGAAAAGCAGCTACTTTTCTGGGCCCATGAAAAAGTCCCTGCCTATCTGGAAAAATAACATCTTAATTAAAAAAAAAAAATTTGGATATCTGTAAATTACAAGAGCCCTTTTTCTGGATTTTTTTTAGGTGACACTATGAGACAATAAATTAGATGTCCTTGTCCCAAACTCAAACTACCCATGAGATATTCTTTACTCACAGACAACCCAGAAACTAGACATGAAAGAGCAATAAATTTGCCACTACACAAACACAAATATACTGGACCAAGAAAACCCATCAGAAGTTGGAGACCAATATTTTGCACTAAATGCAAGCACTAGATGCAAAACAAAGTGATTTTTTCCATTCCAAATAGACATTTTTTTTCATGACCACATTGATCAACATGCACCTCCTCTAAGAGTTTGACTTTGTAATTCTGCCTATAAATGTGTTTAATTAATTATTTTCCATGTGCACTGAAATGCATTTATGATGTTAGTTGCCTGTTTTGAAGCCATTTTTCTCAGTTTTAAGATTCGTCACTTCCCAAACTTAAAACATTAACACATGTTTATCTCAATTTGTAATAAAATAAAAGCTTGATATAAAAAGCATATTGTTTAGAAATAAAAAAGGAATACATGAAGAATATCTAATTTTGAAAATTTGATCACTGTGATGGGTTTCCCTGGGCTATCACACAAATGATTACGATAATGTGGAAGAAGGTAATTATTTTGAAAATTTTTAGCAATAAATGAATTTTGATAAAAAGCACATACTTACATTAGACACAAGCCCAGAACAAATATGTATAACAACAAGAGATTCATAATTCATCACAAAGGCAAAGACTCCATTGAATACATCCACAATCTGTATAAAAATAATAACCTCTGAAGGTTTTCTCATTCTCTTTTCTGACTTCTTCCAAATAAGTTTACTTTTGATACTCTAAATTTTGTCCACATGAATATCCCACCTTCTAAAAGTGTGAGTATCAATTGGTCCCACCCTTGATGTGTTTCTGTGCTTAGGCAATTCCAACCAAGCCTAAATGGAATCCTGAAAATGAATCCACCTTTCAGACCAAGCCACAAAGGATGTGTTATCAGAAGTTTTGTGTTATAAGGAACAAAGCAGCTGAGACATTTGAATGAGAATATACTGAGGGAAGGGTTGTATTGAGCTACATAGCTCAGTATAAACAGGGATCCACTGTACATCCAAAGGGTTACCCTCTGTCTGAATGAAATACAAAGTAGCAGACACAGGGCCTGACAAAGCAGCCTTTTTTTAAACTTCACCATATCTCTTAATCAGGCATATTCTTTCATTGTATTACTAAGGTATCATTAATCTGTGTGGCAACTTGCTGCCTGTTTGCTTTATATGCTCTATTTAACATAAGCCCAGGTGCAGAGGCCCATTCTCCATCTGAATGTATATGTGTGCATATGCAAGCATAAGTACATGTGCTGAAGAACTATAATACTGACAGATAATATTACAGTGTCTTATAAATTATAAAATAGACTCCACTGTAATTCATCTGTGCTAGACAGCACTAGACATATCAGGCACTCCAGGCTTCTGATAAAGTTGTAAGGCTATCTGAGTTTGAAAACACTGTCACAAGATACTTTCTGAACTTGTGTAGGATTACAAAAAACACATCATCCAACCTGAACTCCACAGATATGTCATCAACCTATCAGAATAGACCTCCGTCTCTTTGCTTCGGATTCCTAAATTCCAAATAATAAGAAAACAAGGTGAAAATTTCTCACCTTGGATTAAGCTCACCCATTTTATTATTTGAACAATGAGTTCTACTTACATAACTACTTTTGAATGTGTGTTGTCGCGTACTGTAATTGTGTACATTAGATCAAATAGACTCTTGAACAGAACTGGTATTAAACAGAATTAAAACCTAAGGTTTCATGTATTGGAAGCATCATAACATGTTCATAAAAATTACTGACTATTCAACCTCATTATTTTGATTGATTGCGACACCATCTTATATTTACATAAATCTAAAAGAAACAAGATCATTAAATTGTACAGCATTAAAAGCAGGAACAACAGAAGAAACAAAATTCAACAGTGCACATTACTGGCCTTAATGCTTGTTTTTTTTATCATATAGGGCTAATCTTATAAAGAATCTGAGCTTATAACACTGTATGAATTGCCAGTCTCACTGGAAAGTTCTCAAAAATATACACTGAAACGTTGATGATTCATCACTTCACAATGAGAATGATGAAAATTAAAGCTGCCAAACTGAATAAGACATGAAAAGAAGCTTCCACAAGAAAATAACTCTGCTCTGCTTATTATGAAGACCAAGTGTTATCATTATAAAAATTATTTGTTATAACAGCATGGTATCCATCATCACCTAATGCTGACTGATATAATGAGAGAATTAATGCAGTTTCACAATTATCACCCTCACATTTGTCCAAACACATTATAACTCTTACATCCTAACTGCAAAATACATTCAAATTTGACTGCAGCAGCCATTCTATTAAGGCATACTGATAAAAGCAGTTGTCCTTGCACTTTCACAGACACCCTTAATTGGTTTGCACTCACTAAAGTAAGCATTTACAACATTAGACTAGTTTTGTGTAAATCAGTGGGGTATGAAGTGGACATCAGTCAAGCAGTTGGACTAGCAAAATAAACTGAACTGCATTTTCAACCATCTCTTGCCTTCCTCTTCTCACCAAGCCAACTAGTGATAAACCAGTTTTCGGGTACTTTCATTTCCCTAAAATGTTTTTCCTCACAGAGTTGGTTTGCAGGCAGAGGAAGGCTTTGTCAAAATCTCAGTGATGCTGTTCAGAATATTTTAGTAAATTTGGTTTTGTATCTTGTGAACTGTGTATTCATCGAAACTGCCATCTTCAGATACAAAGGTCTTCAACCAACCTAAACAGTTTATCAACAAGAAGTTTGAAGTGGGAGCCACAAACATCTGCTCTTGTAGATACGTCTGTCAAATGCAAAACATAAGTACTACTACTACAGCTATGATGCAGATCTTAACACAAATATCTGGTCATCTCCTTTCACTCTGTCAGCAGAGGACCTGGGACACACCACATCCTTCATATAGGTCTCTGTCCTGCTCATCTGACACTCATTGGAGAAAGATGGAAAAGAATGTTCTCAATAATGACACGTTACTTTCGGTTCAATGCCTATTAGTTTAATATATATGACGTATTATTTTACTTACAGAACTGCAGTATTAACCCACTGAATCCCATAATGATCATAAGGACCCTCAATCAGTTTAATCCCATAGTGCCTGCCACAATCCACTAAAATTATCATTCTAAATGGCAATTTAAGTTAAGCTTTAGAATCAGAAACTTAGCTAACAATGAGCTGTCAGACAATCCAGGGAGAATCCTACCAAATTTGACAAGAAAGTGCCCATGCATAGGTCAAAGATCGGTAACTTCTTTTCGCCTTTAAGATTTGCGCTTATATGAGTCAATTTGTGTCTCACATCATCATCACTATGACCAAAAGCTGTTGTCACATTACAGAATCTCAGATTTTGGCAATTTCTCAGAAGTGTTCTCTCATACAAATACCCTGTATACATGAATGAATACTTGAAAAAATCCAAAGAGGCAACATAGTCATACATTATTATGCTAAGAGGAGAAAATACAAGACAAACTACACTGCATCATTAATAATATTATAAGTACATTACTCAACAAGAAAAAGACGAACTTAAGACAAACTTCAATTCAAGTGAGAAACAGAATTAATCTCACCGGATAAATGTTGTGCTTTTCACAAATAAATTATTCTGTATCCCACATTTTTCAAGTTTGTTTTGTTTATGACATACAGAGCTGTATTTCACATCCTCAGAGAGCATCTTCATTCATCAAGGCCCCTTGTCAATGCCACTGAACTCTAGTAATCTTATGCCTCCATCAGCACAAGAGCACTTGGCCTTTTCAGTTGATTACAACAAACCGTTGTTTTGCTGTGTAAGTTGTAGGCTGACCACTTTGATACCAGCTGAGCTAGTCTGTCTTGTGCTTCTCTTGCAGGGTATGACCAGTACAAATGAATACCTGCATGTCCTATTGTAGCTAGATTGACTATAAAAATCTGGCTCCCACACACAAGAATTAAGATTTCCTCTGAGCTCAGACCAGGTAAATCCCATGGGATACATGGGATGCACATTTGATTGCTGAATAGCAGACATGTGGATTTCAAGTGAAAATGTGAAATACACCTGTTGCAACTCTCCAAAATATTGCATGATATTTTGTGTCTTCTTCATCTTACTAACAGCTTATCCACATCTTTATGAAAGACCAAAGCAGAAAGTTTTTAGTAATTCTCCTTGGTTAATAAGACATATGTTTTATAATAAAAATATGTGAACAATATTTGGGCAAAACACAACACAGGCCATTTTCATTTACATCCTTGCTGAGCCTTGAAAGAAATGCTGCACATAATAAATAGCTCTTTCAATGGCTTGACTGACTTAATAAAGTCAAAACACAAAACATCTGGCTATGCCTGATCAGACAAGCTCTCACAAACTGACAAAATCCTATGCACCATTCACTTCATATTAAAGCTGAGCAACATTGGAATGACTGAAAATCATGTGTCATTAGGGCTCTATCAATAAATAAAATTTGTTCCATCCAAAGCATGAAAAAAAAGTGAAAGAAATAAACTTCGACCAGAATACCGTACTGCAGAGGTAATTAAGCATAAAAAAGACAGTAGGCCTTTGCTGAAATCAAGATGCAAATGACCTTTAAAAAAGCCCTATGCATGACAGTAAAATTTTAAAATTCCCAAACCCATGATAGATAAAACAGAAAACATATCTAACAAAGTGTCAACAAATTAAAAAAAGTTTCTCCATCACCTTATTGTATATCCAATTTATGCAGGGTAAAGAGGTGGGAAAAAAAAATAAATTTAGCATAGCCTCAACATAATTATCAACAACATTTGTACATGTGAATAATTTGTTAGTCCATAATTTCCATATGATGAGTTGCAGATATTCTGAGACTAAAATTATTCCATTCACATTCTTCTCAGCCCATTTGTGTTTTACATGGGTACTTGAATACAGAAGAGAGAGTTACTGTCATAAAGTTAGTGATCAAGGTCTGAAAATATAAATAACATCAAATGCTCAATAGAAAGCCAGAAAGCTGCAGTGTGATCTCATCTCATGAGATAACAGCGGTTGAATTTTACTGAGCAGCACTGTATAGATATGAAATGAAAAAAAACAAAAAAACAAACTTATTTTCATTATATAAGAAGTCAGTGTTTCAATATAATTTGTTCAGAATTATGAGTTGATTCTGATTACAATGTTGGACTTCATGGGGGACCTCATAAATTTAAGGACATAACAACTTTATGGGGAATTAGAATTAGCACATGATCCTGCTTTTCTGTGAACATCAGTTGTGAGGATTAAAAGGTTATAGGCCAACACTGACAATGTACTTTGTTTACCGAAATCTGTCTAAATTACTAGTACAGACTGTGAAGTCCTAAAGGTACACAGAGTGAGCCTATCACTCTCAGATTTTTCCCCTTTTGTATGAAAGGGAAAAAAAGCAAACAAAATACAGTATTTTGTACAACACTGTTTTTGGAATCTGACCACATTTAGAAAACAAAAAATTCAATTTATGTATATCTGACTAGTTTTCTGTACCCCTATGCAAATACTTACGAACTCAACAAACATGGAGGTGGGATAAATACAAACAAATCTCCAAAGAATTTGCTGTGGTTTTTGTCTGCTTAGGGAAAAAAAGGAATAAACTCTTATATCGCTTAAAAACAATGCAGATGTATATTTACGACCCCAAAAAAAATTACTATGGCTCCTAAATACATACAAAAGAAAATGCTATCAGCAATAAATCTGTACAGAGCGAAATGCAGTAAGTATGAAAGCAGATGAATGCAGCAGAAATGAGTAAAGATCAGCTATTCTTGAGATCCTTCAGAGATCTTAACCAAAACGATTCATGGCTCTGTTGATCCCCTCATCCCATGAAGTGGTAGTTAATAAACTAACATCACTGAATACACTTAAACCTGTTTATTAAGTAAACATTTAATATGAAACTAGCAATAATATGAACCATTTTGCAAGTCCCGACAATCTGTTGTATATTATATTTATGCCTATTAAGAAACACACCTAGCATTTATCCATCAGACATGCCCATTAGGAAGTGTTTCTAAATCCCCTACCATTTTACGACCAAATTTTACTAGATAAAGCCATAGTCTCTCTGTTACTTGCAATAAATCTGTCCCTGCCGAAAAAACCCTCACTCCAAACCTACTGGACTCAAAACCACACAAAAACTTGTTATTCATGATTATTTTACTTTGTATTTCTGATCCTGCAGCCACTTGAGCCTCAGACTTTGGCCTGATGTCATGATACAATAGTTCCTAGTGTTTTGGAGTTGTGCTCTGTTTCCATACAGTGTGTTCCAAACATCTGGCTGCTCTTGGAGATAGCAAAGTTATTCATGATTAGATCGAAACAATCACAGTATGATCCTCTGTAATGAATTCTCGGTTGCAGTGCTATCAAATTCTCAGTTGCAGTGCTATCAGTTGTGCTATAAACTTGACAAAAACTAGCAAAAACCATTTCCCCTTGCCATTTTTCACCCATTATGGGTAATCTGATATATGCTGAACACAAAATGATTAGCACGTCCTGTGAACTTCCTGTGAATTAAGTGTGTTCACATGTCCTTTTATTCTAAATGTCATGTGAAATTTTCATGTGAAGAGATGGATGCTACACACATCATGAACAGTCTTCAACAAATTAAAGACTCTTATCATAGGATCACGTCACTTCTTGAATGAATTTTACTGCACTATTTATACCATAAACCATAAATCTGAAAATAATCTGTTCACCTTAAATAAAGAAACATGGAAACACAGCTCCGACTTTTTCTTAAATAAAATGATGAAACTGCTCTGCACTAGTACCATAATTCTGCAAAAACACATTACATGTGTAACAAGCACCTGCATAACTATTTACAAACATAGAAAATTATGATTAAATTACTGTGATAAAGACTGAACGTTAGACTGGCACATCAGTTTAGTTACATTTGTTCAGAAGTGTATTATAAATGTACGAACATTAACTGCCATGACTGATCACTACCAGGAAGGCAAGCAAACTATACAGAATGTATTTCATCGACTGGAGATGTTATTTTCATTATGGTGGGAAGATACTTGATCCATAAAAAGTTTCAGGTCACAGAGCATTCCAAATTATGTCACATTTTGTTGAAATTCTCAGATACCACTTTATGGCACAGAAATTACCATACCTGTCCAGATGACTGAATAGGGTAAATGATAAATACTTGTCTTACAGCCAGGCAAAATGAGGTTAAAGTCATTTTTGGCTAACCAAGTTACTGATATGACATGAAATGTGTCGTACTTTCATCAGGCAAACATATGTTTTAACCTACATGCAGTGGAAAAAAATTAGGAGAAAATCGCTATGGAAGAACAATTTTATATTATGTAACTCATCTAAGATGTCTCACAAACACTCAGCTTCATCCACAATCACTATTTGATGACAGAATCAATATTTATGCTTACAGAAATTATTCTACTCTTGATTCTTTAACGAAGTAAAATTTTAATACCAGATGGCCCTATTTCCGTAGAGTCTGATATTTCAATTCCAGGTTCAGTGACATTCATTTTGACTGGCTGCAACACAGACGCTGCAGCCATCTGAACAGACATTCACAAAATTCTATTATCTTTGGTGAATAATTACTGAACTACTTATTAATTCTCTTCATATTGACGAAGGTGGGGTACTGTGCGCTGAATAGCAATATATATTTTTACCAGCCTTGTGGTAAAGATTCTGAACAACTAAATATGAAATTCTGAGCAGCTGACAATTTTTAAGACACGTCATTGAAAACATTCACAAAGTTTCTCTGAAACAGTTTATCTTATCCAAAAAACAGCTTTGGAAGTATTTGCTACAAAGGCAGGTGTTTTATAGTTTTACATGGCATCATCCGCCGTTTCACTATGAAATGATGATACAGCATTAAGATTATCACTGTACTGACTAAATAGAACACAACACACATGCTAAAATCAATCTGATTGAGTCCCCAGAGCCCTGCAGACTGATTTCTCACAAATTTTTCTGAATCAAAACTTTGTACATAACCCATGCCATCAAGATCTCGTTTCTGTAAATCATATTTTCCCTTCATTTTCTCCCGTTTCTTTCCCCTTAATCTCATGACCTGTTTCAGATCCTGCTCCCGTTGCTTCTTTTCCCACCAGTCCAGTTCTTTCTGTTTAGCTGCTGTAACCTCTGACCCACCCATTTCTATGTTATTGAAAACCTCCTCTGCATTTTGCAGAGCCTCTGAATATGAAATACTGTTCTCTGAGTAAAAATTTAACAGAAACTCCAACACCTTATCAGTATCCCAAGAAAATTTCATCCCATCATCTGACTTTATCAATGTCTGGCATTTTGGGCACATTTTTTCTGAGGGAAACTGAATCTTTGGATGCTTAGGGTCTTCTGAAACGTCACCGTTCAGCCGTTTGTTTGCCTTGTTGTGCGCACTCCATAACCATAGGACGGAGTCCTTATGTTCCTTCACGTCAGCTTCAACAGATTTAGCCATGGCCAGGAAATTTTTGGAACATTCTTCACAGCCAAAGAAATGTTCCATGTAGCCTCGGATAGCCACAAGGACTTCCTGTGGGTTGCTGGCACCTGAAATAGAGTGGTAGAAGTGAGACTTTACAAAGAGAGTCTATACCCTATTACAAAAAGTACATATAGGCCTTTAAACTGAGACCCACTGACAAGAGGGGGAAAATGTGAGGGAAATATCTGACAATCTGCTAGACAATTAAACAACTCAAATGTGTGTAACTAAGATTAGTTTGATCACTTTTCAAGAGAAGGGCGGAAAATCACCTAATGCTGCTCTTTTCTGTTAGCCACACCCACACTTGAGCCATATCTTCTCAGATTACAACTTGAGCATGATAACACTATACTGCAGGACTGTATCTTAGCATCAATATTTTCAATACCTAAAAATGTTCATTCAATATCAAAACTCAAGCTCTGGAATTTTTATACAATTTCAATATTTATAATATAAGCGATATCAATTTGTCTGACCCAAACAGGATCTTTTGCCTGATTTCTTTAAAATTATTTATTTTCAAGTCTTGTTTTTTGTTCCTACCCAATCCTCAGCTTCGTGATGCTTCAACAAAAAACCTATAGCGACCTGATACCAAAACAGTGTACAGTATCAAAATGATGCTTCCAGTTTCCTCAGCGCAGAATCTAGCAGTAGTGCAAAAATCGAAAATACTGGAAAGTATGCAAAGTAAGGAAAGTATCAAAAGATATCGAAAGTGGGAATAGGCATCAAAAGTATCAAAATGCCTACTAAATATTGGAATCAACTGGAATAGATATTTTCGAAACTTAAAGCTCAAACATTGAATTTTGCAGTATTTGAAATTACAAGTGTCAGTCAGCCTCTAGCAAGCAGTGCTAAATCATCAAGTGCCAACTGAAATGTTCCTTACCATCCTCTGTAAACTTCGTGTTCAAATATATGAACCCTCACACAATTTTCTTTTGTTCTCATTAAACTTGCGCAAAAAAAACCAACAAAATCAACACCAGGAAAATGAAACTACATTAAAAAGCTGGTAAGGGGAATATAAAATCTTCAAGTCTGCAAGCATCTTCAAGATCCCATGCCTATGTGGAAATCATACAGCAGAAAATACTTGTGTTATTCTTTGAAAACCTCAAACACAAACCAAACTTTACCTCTGCCTGCCTGACTAATAGATAGGGCTCTTGTGTTTCCTATTTTCACACAGAACATTATGAAGCTCAGTGGTATTAGGAAATAAGGGAGGTCGGGCGCGACAGTCACAACACTTGTAAAATAGAATGACAGAAAATGCTTGAGAGGCATGTAAAATAGAGAAGAGACAAATGGAGTAAAGATGTGAGGTGACATACACAATTTAATCCAGGACTTTAAAATCACAGTATAATTCCTAAAGATAGAAAAAGTACTTTAGAAAGATTGTACCTCTTCCAGTATTCTGGTGATATGCTGCCACAGTCAGAGTGTGAAACAATGTCCACATACTACATGGGTAACCACGGTAGCGAGGTGAGCTTCCCTGGCATGCCTCCCACCTGATAACTTCAGGAAGAAAGCTGTCTTTGTCCTGAAAATCAGACATACACATTTTTAAAAAACACAGACTACTGCAAAGAAATGGGCTCATAAACTAGAAATGTACAGAGGCTTTCTTGCAGCTGGTTTATGTATAACAACACCAACCAGCCAAAATTCATGACAGAAAACACAGGCTCAAGAGAATACAAGACTTCCTGGTTTCCAGATAGAGAAGCCTCAGAGAAGGGTCTGCTCCTACTGCTAATAACAATAATAATAACAAATTTATATAGCACCAAAATCCGCAACAATGAGTGCTCTAAGATACATTGTATAGCAAATATGGACAATAAAATTATTACCACATCATACACATTCACTAGATCTGTCCAATTCAAACTAAATTTTTATATATTTAACCTGCATTATACACTTTCTAAAAGGAAACTGTTTAATCTACTCTTATATTGGAACATGTTCTCTCTTTCTCTGATGATATTACTGAGTGTTCTATAGTTTGGGGGGTATGGACTGAAAAGGCCCTTTCACCTACCGCTGTTCTGGAGTTAGGTGCATGAAACTGATCTGCATTTGCTATTGTCACTGTCCATGTACATCTCAAACATGAGTAATGATAGACAAACAAAAACAAGAGGCAAACATTCTGTGCGCTCTTACTACCTGAGCTCGGTCAATTCTGTCCATCCATTCCTCCCCTGTTATATTATTTGTCTTCAGACTTCCCAGCATTTCATGGACCTTGCTCAAGAAATTCTGGATCGGCTTCCTCCCAGGGAAATACTGGAATGAGCATTAAAGAGAAAGAAAAAAAATTAATTGTGAAATGTCAGTTTGGACCGCAAATTCTTCATTTCCATTGCAAAATATTCCATCATGTTCTATAAAATCTTGACAGTTCATTAGTTTGCAATTTAGCAAAGAACTGTTGAAGATTTACACAGGAAAGATGGATTATTTGCAGTTTTCAGTCCATTCACTTTTATAAAGTAAGTAACCTACAGGCAGTCCTTCTTGCTTTTTCACTGTTGTAATACGGTTGGAATATCAAATTTGTTGTCTCTATGAGCTGGCAGCACAAGCACATCATTCTCTTTTAATGCCCATATCTTTCATTTGTTTTTTTTTTAAAGGAAGTTGTAAGTACACGGCAGTCTACTCTGCAGTGCTCTTATCATCTGTGTTGATATATATCATTGTAAACTTCTAAATCATATGACATCTGATTGTATTCAATAACACGGACAAAAATCCATGCAGACAAAAGATAACAGCACAGTCTCTTTTTGTGTGTGTGTGTGTGTGTGGGTGTGTGTGTGTGTGTGTGT
>JAWQUT010000033.1:1093548-1139371 GCA_033807755.1 Ellobium chinense
GGGGGGGGGGGCATATCTGCATGCATGTATTTTATCGTGGGTGTTGGAACTTATGATTGTAATTTATTTGTTTTTCCACCGTAGCAAAATTTTTCCCTCTGTGAACAAATAAAGTTCTCCTTATCTTTATAATATCTATGTGTTTTGTTGGTTTTTTTTTCCATTTTCTAGAAAGTCTGGCCTTTGAGGTGGTTTAGAGGGAAGGAATTTGATATGAAAAACAGAGGTATGGGATCAAGGGTTGGGGGGATGGGAAAGGGAGACAGCAGAAAGGAGGTAGAGAAAGAGGGGTGGGAATGAAGAGATGATTGATGATGAGATACTTTTCCTGTGAAACGATAACTTCTTCACATGCTTGTAGTAACAGCTGTTGCTTTCCTATTGAATGCTCTTATACTAGAGTGTCAATTTTCAGGTTAGATCAGAATCTGGAAATGGTTGTTAAACAAACTAGTCTTCTCACAGTGTGAAAAGGTTAGTATCAAGCCACATACTGCATTAAGATTTTACAGGGGAGTATGATGCAAAGAGGTTAAAGCTTTCACCTTCATGAGCACTGTTACAAAGGCTTTGAGATCAGTCATTTTGTCCCCATCTATTGTCTTGCAAATGGCCACCTCCTGTCGGAAACTGTAATGCAGAGCTGACTCCAAGTCTTGCATGCTCACCACAGAACTGAGGGCATACAAAAATATTACAGAAATTCAAATAAACTGTTAAGTTTGTTCATTCACTCTGAAGGCATTGTGTTAGTGCCATAAATTCACAACATCTTCTCCAAGTACTGTCTTGACTGGTATATGTGGTCATGACCTCCACTTGTGTCTGTCAGCTGTCCTCCTTAACATTTCAGTATTGCTTTGTGTTCCCATTCAGAATATTCTCCTTTAGTCTTTCTCTGCTTCATTTATCGCTCAGATTTCCAGTTGTTGCTGTAATCTTCTCATAACAGCAGGAACCAAAAGTTGAGCAACTGAGAAAGTGTTCAGCAAAATGAGAAATGCATAGAAATGTAATATGTGATTTTATTTTTTTAAAAAATCAATCCCCAAATGTCATAGACTGTACATTGTTTCTTCATGATTCTCCTTTAACCATTCCCTTTCATGTTCTTGTTGTGGGCTCCCTTTTCTTTCCACCATTTTCCTTTCATCTCAAGTAGTTGTTTGGGACAGGGCAATAAACATATATTCACATTGTCAGTTCACTAGCTTAATTTAATGTCCACCTGGGGCATATTCCGTACCTAGAAGATAAGAGGTCTGTATCTTGTAAATCTTCGTATATCACTCTTTTGTACCCTAGCACATAAATTAAATTGGACAGCTGTTGCAAGACATGTAAATCAGGCATGAACCATTTTAAAAAAAAAAGTTGAATTCTGCCAGAATAAAACATAAGATAATTATTATTAACTGCAGCAATTAAGCCTCGTCATTGTTATTATCCTCTAAATTGGGAAGTCAACTTACATGAAAAAAAGTTCCATATGCAACCTTTCTACTGACAGCATGTGATTTCTGAGTATCAACACTTTCGATAATTAGGAATTTCAATTTATTAGAACAATGGGAAGTGTCTAAAGTATCGGTAGTATCAAAAGCATTTGAAGTATTAAATATATCAAATTATCAAAACTAACTTCAATTCTTGGTACTAAACTAACTCCTGGTCTCTTCACTGCAAAGCCTCAAAGGTATCAAAGTATCTGATTGATTAATTTTGATCTTCTTTTGATTCCCAGTCCCAAACCAGCTATCTGTCTCTCCAGTGTAAAGCCTATCAGTATCAAAAGTATCGGAAGTGTTGAAAATATTGGCAGTTTTGGAAGAATTAAATTCAGGCCATGTTTGTGCAAATTTCTCTGAAAGTAATTTTTGAACACACTGAACACCTTATCCCAATTTGTGATAAAATCCCATACCAATTCCTCTAGATTGACTGTCTTGAAAGGATTTAAATCAAATCCAATACCAATACTGCTGAACGCATCACAAGTTTCCATGAATTCTGACAAGACGTTGAGAGGAGGAAATTGCTACATAATTAAAATGATCAGCCCAATGACAAAGATTTTAATAAGTGTGCAATACAAGACAAAACTATACATTTTTTTCTCAGATAATATAGTTGAAAATTTACCAAAAACAACAACAATAACAATAAACAACATATAAACAAAACATGTCTCAGCAAGAAGCCTACAGTTCTCTTCGGACAGATGTCTCAGCAAGAAGCCTACAGTTCTCTTCGGACAAACAGTACCGTGCATTGCTGGAGGTAAACAGGTGCATTTTTAACAGCCATTTTCACTAGATCCATATACAGGGTTGTTATAGAGCTTGTGGTTAATACAAATGACCAAAAAACAGAAGATTCAGCCTGGTTTCCTTTCCTCTTTGCTACCCATGCAAATTACATAATCTGGTCTGATTCCCCAGATTCTCTGTCTGCCACACATTCAAACTGGTAATTATATGTGCCTGTCTTGGCTGGAGAGTAAAATAATGGTTGGAAGTGATATTTCGTACTGGGACCAATAAATTCATTTTTTCCTGTCAGCAGATCAGCAAGACAAGTGTTAGTATCTTCTGGTTGGGCAAGACATCTAGAAACTCTATTCAATATTGTTTTCTATCAGTGTCTGACCACATCCTAGATGGTCGGATTTGATACTTGTACCTTCAAGACATGAAACAATGGTAATATCGGCTGCCTGATATAATTATTTGAAATTCACTCACCCTGCCCAAGCTTGACAAGCAAATTTGTAAAACGTTCCATATTTTTAAAATAATAACAAAAATAACTATCCACACAAGGACTTATGCTAGTTTCTCCCTTCTCGGAATAGGTATACACCTATTGCTTGTTATGCGACCTGCATGATGTATTGGATTACATCACAACAGATGCTGGAGTCTCAAATGAGGCAATAAAGTTAGATAATACAAGTAGGCAGTAAACTGTGGGAGATTTTGAGCCGCGTGTCAGTTGCACCAAACTGCAAGTATTTGCTGATGACCTGAGAGCTTTTGTGTTATTATCTTCTATGACTGGAAGGTTTCATGCATCTGTAGAAATTATGTTTTTTTCAAATTTCTAGATCTACTGTATTTGGACTTATTATACCCGTTATAAAGTTTGTAGAGACTTGTTTTGCTAAAACTGTTTATTACACTGCAAAATTAAACACACAGGACATCATGCAATTTTTATGTTTTTCCCACCAGTTCCTTTGCAATAAAATAATCATTTACATGACCATAAAGCTGTTATTTCATGTGATGTTATGGCCACTCAGCCTGTGATATAATCAATGGGTGACAGTCCACTCTTGGCAAAACCCTTTCTTTTGTAGGTTAATGTGACACTGCTGCTGTTTGGTTGTCTTATTCCAAACAAATGGGAAGGTATAGATTTCAAGCCATGTTCTCCCAAATTTATTCATGGCATCCAGGAATATTGAACTGACATTCAATGTCCAGGCATACAGAGTCACTAAAATAAAACGTGATAGAAGCAGTAACATGCCAGATCTCTCACAGGTTTTGACTCCCTATTGACTTTTGTAGTGACACAAAGTAATGATCAAAACTGGAAACTGAACCAAGAATTATGCTTAGGTTAATCAAAACTTTGTTATTGTCATGGCTGGTAAAGATAATGGTCAAACCTTTAACAATGAAATAGAAAAGGGGCTTGATGTAAGTGATATCAAGCAATATTAGGTAAAAACAAAAAATAAAACAACTGTTGCACACACAAAGTGACAAAAGAGGAAGTGTGTTTTGAAAAAAAAAAGTAATAAAAAACAACAAAAATTTGATGCACCTCTCTCCTCCTTCGGGACCTAATATATCAAATACTTTTTATGGCCTACAATCAACTAATTAAATCCAAAAGAGTTTACTACATGGCACTAAACGAAAGGGCTAAGGTTGGATTGGTAAAGAAAGTAAACAAGAGAAAAGATGCACTTTTCATAGTCACACAGCTATGTATAGTCTGAACTGTTGATCAACAAACCAGTAAAGCAGCAGTGGGCAGAGAAGGGAAGGGCGGAATGAGCTATGAAAAGATGAAAGGTGGGAATGGAGTAAGAAGTATTCATACTGCGCTGGTTGCCAATGACATGCTAGGGTAAATGTAAGGAGCTGGGTGACAAAAACAACTTGAGAAGGCATTGTCCTGTCTGAACATCACTAGGCTGTGAACCATCTTCCTTTTGTGCCAGTGAGTACCCAGAATCTGCTGTGCCTTCTTATGGCAAGCAGACTGGTGACTGACATACACAATGACGTATGCAATGATCTTTCGAAAAAATAGTAAATCACTGAAAAAAATTTAAACCTCATAACCAAATCTTGGGTCATTTTGATCTGAGATCCAAATCACAATTCCTCTAGAACAAACCAATTAAGAATATAAAGTGAAATCAATTACTTAGTTTGCCATTACTGGTATTTCACCCTGCACAATCCACCATAGCTGTAATCATGCAGATAAGAGTATTGAAATGCCCACCCATCACTTAAGATCAGAATCAAAATAAATACTTTTGATACTTTGAGCTTGAGGGCTGATTATAAATTATCAGAGAACTTAAAGATTTAGATATTAGCCCACCACTTATATATCCACAAAGCATGTAACATAATAGGTTTACCTGTTATATTTGGGCTTGAACAGCAAGACTTCACCCTCACGGCTACCATGTTGTTGCTTTCCCTCATCTTGGCCTGACCTTGACCTCTCACCTTTCTCATCGAGGGTCATTTTGTCCTCCTCACCACGGGTCAAAGCTTTGACCAAATTCACAAACAAGGTGCGATCGTCTGCTGGCATCTTGTTTCCTCTGAGATGACAAACATAATTCTATCACTTTTTAAGTTCACTTCCACTCATTAAAAGCCGTGCATAAACATAGTATGACATCTGGAGTTTGACACCCATTTAAACAGTTGAACACAAAGGAACTTCGATATCAAGTATTCATTTAATGAGGAAACCTTGTTATTGTTTAAAGTTTACATGCATGGATTCAAAAGTTTTCTATCATTTCATTATTCAGGTAGACCTCAAAATTAAGTGATTCTCCTGGCCAAAGGCCTATTTATAACGGTTCTTCTGTACATGATTTGCACAGCATTTCATTGCAATTTTCTCCCTCACAATACATCATTATGACAAATAATCTGGTGTCTTTGAAAAGTTTTGATGTGAACGAAAAAATAACAGCAGTACTCTTGGGTGCCAATATCAGTTGCAACATTCTATGACTAGTCTCAAATGGAAACAAGGCTGTTATTTATTTAATGTCATGAGTCATCATGAGTGAGAAAAATTTGTGGTTATGAACTGAAAAGAAAATCTTTTTCCTTCATATTTTTAAATGACTACAGATATCCTCTTTTCAGTAATTTTCATTTCGATCAAGACAAAAGCCCTCACTGCTTGGCAGTGGCTTATGAGGAACACTCTGGTCTGAACTCTGACTGGATCAGTGCATAAAAACTCTTAACAGGACTCTATATCTTCTTTCACTCTCAGTGGTCACAGATTTAAACCCACTTCCATTTGAGAAAAACTAACGCAACAGGAATGTAACTTGCCATGTATCAGAAAAGTATCACATTCATAAAACTGAAAACAGATCCCAAGCTTTGCGTAAATTAATGTTCATGCATTCTCTAGTAGTAAAACAGATAATGAATGGCTGAATTTGAGACAGAAGCAAGCCTGTGCTTTTGGTTCCCTAAATGAACAGTGTTGCAACCAGGAGTTGTCAAGTTGGCAAATTGTTAAAAACGCGCTCAGCAGTGGTCTGTGGTACAAATGGTGGTTCACAAGCTGCATTCTAACCCACAATGTTCTGTTCAAGTGTGCTGTATCGCATGTTGTGCAAAAGGATGTGGTATACATGTACTTTTAACTGCACATATATCTGCCAGATGTGATCAGACAGGCACAGAGAGACACAAAACGCATGGATGGGCAAGAACGGACACAGACATGCAGACTCTGATGGGCATATAGAGACAAGCGGACAGAGCACTTTCAAACTTAATCTTGATAATGCAAACACATCCACAATGTAGTAGAGAACACATGCTAGTGTGTATTCTGAAAGGGTGAAATCTAAGCTTAGTCATCTTTCCTCTTCATTTCCCATTTGCTTCATCATCATTGTCATCATTTTTTAAATCATATATATACACTGCAAAAAAGCTGTTTACTGCGAGTTTGGTTGCTCTCCCCCATCTCTCCATCCTCCTTGGCAGCACTAGGATGTCTCAGCCAGGAGAGGAAGATGTGTTGAAAGAACTGACATGAAAATTAAGTAAGAAAGAAGAGCAGCAATGGAACTGAGCACCAATACCATCAAAGAAGGTCAGAAATGGGAGGAAATAGGGATAAGGGATGAAAGCGCAAGCTTACAAGAAGTTCAAGGAGGATCCATAGTCAGACAGCAGCAAGGACAATTAATACAGAGACTTGTTGGAGGGTTATCCGGCACATATGGAGTGGTCCAGAATGCAATGATGTTGTTGATATCAGCAACTAAATAAGAACACAAATTTTAAGTAAACTGAAATGATCTGAATAGTGTGTTTGAACCAAAGAATGTATCTATAATAAAGCAAAGAAATGGATCCCTCTCTGTTATTTTCTATGCACATCATCTAGGCATTACACATCAAACTCCAGCAATCATTGCTTCTACTTTCTATTGTCAGAAAAATATGACTGACTGATCTGGTCTGTTACACTGGCTCTTATTGGCAAATGCATCATTTATTGCAGAAACAAGATTTGATGATGCAATCACACCACCATTTTGCTTAAACCAGAAGTGAACTTCCTTGGAGCTAAGTAACTGAGAACGGTCTTTGAGCACAAGACCATGGATGAAGCATCACAAATTTAGTCCTACCCCTTTCTTACATAAACACATTCATAATCACAGAACGGGTCATATCCCTACCTTACACAAATACATTCACTCAGAAAATGTAACAACTTACACAGCCAACATGGTGTAGGTGGAGTCAGGGTTGACCTTGTACAAACTGGGAAACCTGTTAATCCCATACTTGGCCACATTATTCTCAAGCATTCTACGAATTAGCACATTGGGTGTGTTCCTCAAGTCAAGTATTACCTGTAAGTCAAATACAAAAGTAATGGTGAAGTTCATAGTCATGTCTCTCAGCAACACTTACTCACCCAACTATACATTACTTTTACCTCAGCAGACAGGATCACTCATTAACTTCATATCATCCTAGAAAGCACTTCTTGCCCTTGCTATTTAATACATGCTGATCCCTGGTATTTTGACAATGGCCTTTATTGCCAATTGCCAGGATCAACTTTAATGAAGTATAGTGAAAGTTGGAAAAACTGAAACTGGCTACTCAAAAAAATCCTTTCGCAGCATGCTTTTTACAGTTCTGCTGAGTCTTCTCTATGTCCTAATTACTTTATAAGCTCACTCCACTTTCCATACAAAAGTAATACTTGAATACTTTTGACCAAAATTTTTCTATATTTTCTCATTTAATACACAATGGTCACAACCTAATTCTCATTGTTTGAAGTGATCACTAGGGACAACATAAACCCTGGCACTGGTATTTCAATCTTCTTTTATCTCAACACCAATCAAAACTGTAGATACATCATAACTCTTTCCCCAGCATAACACTGATCATTTCGGGCAAATGAAAGGCTACATTATTTTCCATCCTCTGTTATGCTAATATCAGTGCAAGGCGTAACATTTAATGCAAATATGATTCATCTGCAACAATAAGACCAGCCCCTTCCATTTCAGTTTAACCGGCTTTCAGTGTAATTAAAATATACCTGTCTCCCCACTGCAGATTTCTCTTCCTCAAATAGCAATAAAACATGCTCATGAGAAGCTTCCTTATCCCGCCAGATATCTTCAATTTCTCTGAGGAAAAGAAAGAATAAAATAGGCAGCATATAATTTCTAATCTGCTACGATTACAGCAAAAGGTGTGCTGGTCTAAGACACTGTGTGAGGAATAAAATTAAGGACAGGCAGACAGTGACAGAATTCACCTATCCAAAATCAGTCAGCTAAGAACAACAGTCCCAGATTTGCCATGGCCTCAAAGTGAAGCTCAAAAATCTTGCATGACTGAATAATACTTGTAGTTATTCACAGGAGAATAGACCCGGAAAGTAAACAAAAAGTAGGTATCAGCTGGACGAGTTAAGCTACATGGAAAGCTCTCTTTAGCCTTTTGGAATGGTCATTTTGATTTTTAGGGTGAGTGAGATTTATTATATATCTAACAAATGGCAAAATGCATGACTCAACAAGGGGGGAGGAACACCATTTCCCTGGGGCAATCAATATAGAGAAATATGATGAACTGACTGACCTAAAACATTCAATTTTTTTGACTGACATATCTCTTACATCTGGGATTATTAGGGAACACAGTTTCTACATGAGAATCACAATCAAAACAGAACTTCTTGAAGATGCTAATTAACTGTTATTATAGTCCACATCCAGCCATGTCTAGCAGCATGACTGAATGGGCACAGCATTGACATAATTATATTCTGTGGATCTGATTCTGACTGCAGTAGCATTGCAAATGCCCTGGGGAAAGCATTTCATTCACATTTTCCATAGTTTACCCATCTGTAAAATGGACAACAGACTAAAGGAAGTGGAGGATATTGTTAGAATGCTGGTCATCAGTGCCTGTAAATAACATTGACACTGTATGATCCCTAAGAAGCTGAAACAGTTTTAGGATGATCATGCCTGCTAGGATAATAATGGTGTGAAATTTACGTCAGTGGGCATTAGCCTAGATAAAAGACTTTCAAATCATATTACTATTATTTTATTTTTAACTGTGAATGGCAGGAATATTCCTGAAAATATTCCACCACGCTGGTAGATGCTTGTGAACAGTAAAATTTTCATAGTTTTGAAAGGGGTAATGGGAAGAATTGAAAGCAACATAACCATTTCATATCTTGAGCGGTTTTTTGTCATAAGTTTGAGACTGCTAACACGCATAAACTTTACTTGTCACAGCTATCTACTTTGGCAAGTCCACCTCACTAAAGCTGTGTCTTTGTTCTCTCAGAAAGTCACCTGTTTCTTTTTCATTACTTACTCTAGAGACTGAAGATTAGGCCAGGAATCAGGAGCATGATGTGTCATGAAATTAAGCAGGATTTCCTTGATTTCATGAAACTCTTGGGTCTTTATAGACTCCAAAGTGGTCAAGCGATTTGGGCTATCCATTGGAGGGAACATCTAGATAGAAAGTGTCAATAGTATTGGTAAAATGTTATGTATAGATTCAAAGTGTATGACTGAACTAAGGTGTAAAAACAATGCTTGTTTCTCTACATAACTCACATTCTACAGATGCCTATGAAACAGATGCTATGACACCATATGCCAGCCCCTGAGGGTAAAGAAAACCTTCCTTGCTTTTCTCTCTTCCTTCCCTCCATCCTTCCTTGCCTTTTACATGTATCAATCACACTCTTTTTGAGTGCTCAGACACCACAATGTCAGTGGTTCTACTTGATTTATATCAGATGTTTTCCTAGAGCTATGAAGACTCATTCCCCATCTTTGGATTCATTACTGTTTCTCTCTCTCTTCTTATTCCTTCTGCCTCACTTTCAACCATCTCTAACTACATACAAACCTTGATGGTAGGATATGCTGAAATATCAAATGTTCTACAAGTTTCCAAGTTGACTGTCTGAGAGCAATCAATCCCAGCAATGACGACAATGTCCCGCCATTCTATAAAACAATAGGAACATAAGAATGCATCATAACTCACTCAAATTAAAAACATATTTGTACATAACGGAAACAAAAAAGCAGGCTTCTATATCATCATTGCATAAATGATGAAAATTCTATTTGGCCATCTCCCAGCATTATAAACTGTCATTTTGACTTATAAATTCTATTTCAGTATCTTAAGGCTATGAAGGTAGTTACGGGAAAATGTAAGGCAAGATAAAACATTAGGAAAAGTTAGAAGCAAAACTGAATCCATTATGTGAAACAACAAAATGGCTCAATATAGATTTTACATTTCACATATATATAAAGGCAGTAGTCCGTAGTCTGATGTGTGTGCACAATCCATGTCCACACATCTGACAATTTGTCCATTAAATTATTACGCTGTATTAATAATTCATTTTTTTTTTTATGCTTTTGTTTGGGTCAAGACAATACCCTCATCCTCAATCAAAGCATTTATTTTTACTCCTTCTTCAAAACACAAATTCTGAAAGGCCTGTGAAAGCTTAGGCATAATGTGCAGACACTGGTCTTAGCATGCTTCTATTTCCTCAGCTGCTGTGCAGTAAAAATATTACTAATGATCAAGAGTTAAATTCTTTTTTAAGTTATGGTCCCCATTTTAGGCCCAGTGTATTTTCAGCAAAATTTTATTCAGGGGACAACAACTGTGTTGTATGAATGTGTTATGGCATGGTACTCAAAGCCTAGCTCAAAGTTGCTGGCATAGAAAAAAAGACAAAAAAAGAAGATATTTACTGCAGTAATTAGTTTGGACATGATACTAGTTTTCAGCAATCATTTAGTTTTTGCCTATCCCACATCCTTTCAGCCTCACAGGACAATGTTTTCTCCAGACAGCACAATCATGCAATTCTCAACTTAAATTTTCATTTAACTCTTTGATTCCGTAAAGGATTTTCACCAACAGACCCATGCTGTTTTCAGAATCACAATAAATTCAGCATGCACCTTACTAAAAAGCATTAATAACTTTTTTTAAAAATGGAATCTCATGGAAGGAAGCTGTTAATAATAAACTCACGCATGTGTAGAAGTTTTCATACCTTCAACTTTTCGTTTTTTCGAAGATTATATTGTTAAATAGTGAGCTGGATTTTCCGGCTTGGGGTCCAAAACAGGTTTTGGCTTGAGCCGGAAAATTCAACTTGGGGGAATCATTGAGTTTAATTGCAACTTCCACTTAAGATGTTATTTTCACTTAAAATGCAACTTCCACTGTGGCTTCATGGTGGCAGAGATGAAATGAAGCAAGGAATTAAGGAAATGGAGGTTGTGGGTTCAAATCCCTCCCAAAGTGGGGGAAAAAAAAAAAAATCAACAAAAGGATACTTGGGAGTCATGACCCAAGTGTGGCCCAGCTCCTTTAGAGCTGTCAGGAAGTCAAAGGGCCGAAACGTTTGTTAGACAGGGGTATCTTTCTCTGAAGATCTTCTGTTGCTTCGCTCTCTGAGTAAGAGAGTTTCCTATTTATAAAATCTTTCTTAGAAATACACTGAGCAAATGCCAATCTCTCCTTTCTTCCTTTGCTCCAAAGTGTGCATTACACAGAATAACCTAAAATCTGTCTAAACTTTTATAAATCCCTCCTCCAGTTTACATGGAAGGAATATCTCCCCCAACTTATAGATCTTTCACACAAATTGTGGCAGCTGAGATCCACTTGCCAGTTTGTGCTGTATCTGTTGTGGTTTTTGTTTCTGAATTTTTAAGGAAGACAAGTTCAGGAAGTTCAATTCTTTAAACATAGACACGAACGTCAAAAATAATTTAGTTCTACTGTTTTCCCATACTTTTCCCGTCTGAAAATTATCTATAGTGCATACCGAGACAATCTGGCGAAGAATGAGTATCATTCTGTTACCACATGCTTGTGTAATATGACGCAATAACAACAGTTGGAATGAACGAGATTTGCCCTTGCGTCTAGAGTTATTCCCCTTCCCCGAACAGCAGCAGTTGGTGGCAACATTGATGATGTCCCTGAAGTTCCAGGAAGTCCAGCCACCACTATCTGACAATGTATTATTCAGCTTTCAATTAAGGTTTCAATCATCCAAATTTAAAAGTAAAGTTTGACCGTGTAAGCCAGGAAAAGTATTCTGCAACATTTATTGCCTCAGTATGATTTTTTTTGACACAGCTGCAGTTTACAGTGGAATTAAAAGATTCATACAGACGTGCTAACACCTATCTGCAGAGCACTGGCTAGACAGCTTGGCCGAGTGGGTAGAACATATTTGACGTAAGCTTATGGCTACATGCAGTGAATGTAGTAAGAATTCGGACTTTGCATAACGTAACCCTGTGCACTGTAGGTTGTCGGGGGCAGGCTGAGGCATTATAATAATATTTTAAATATTATATCACTTTGACAACCACTTGAAAGACTGCTTTATTGGAATAACTGGGTATCGTCTGTTTTATTGGAATAACTGGGTATCGTATGATTTAACATGGTCAGTAGGAATGCAACCTTCCTTTAACACTTTTTCAGTCATATTGCCGAAAGCGAAAACTAATGTCACCATTATGACATGACTAAACTCTATACACACCTTTCAAGTTAGAAGCTAGTTTCTTCCAGGTTGGGGCAAAATGAATGCAGTGGCCGCACCAGCTATTATAGAACTCTACTACCCAGATGACACCGGGCTTACTGTGAATCACTTTGTTTTGAAAAGATTCATTATTCAATGGAAGAACATCGTCATCCTCTGTCGAATACAAGCCATCTTTGTATCCCTGGATCAGCCCCAAGCTGAGAAGTAAACACAAGAGAATCATGGGTCTACTAGACCGTCCTGACAACGCCATCAGATGGCTGACTGCGTTACCATACTCATTTTTCCAACTCATTTATATTACAGCTGTCACGGTCTCTGACTTGTGACACGTAACGATGCCGATTGTTTACCTACGCCTGTAAGATCCGCGTTGATGTTTTTAATTTACCTCAGACCAACGCGGAAGCGATTATAAACGTTTTTGGGTGTATCTCCACTATCAACTTTTATACGCTTTGTTTGGGGGGNNNGGGGGGGGGGAGGTTGTCGGCCATCTGTTAAAGTTATTATTTTGTCAGAGGGAAATTACTCTTCACAGTTTATTAGGTCTAAGCTGACAGTCCTTCTTTTAAGACTAGAGGCCAATTTCCTTTAAAAGTTCATGTATGTCACATAATTATGTCATATGTGCGAAATGTGTTGTTGATGTTACTCTGTTGCATTTGTCATATTTTATTATCTGTAATAATAAAATGCTCCGGTGTTAGTCTTGTTATGTATAATGCCACTGCCAAAGAAATTTTCCTCTATAGGATTATAAACCATCTTATCTATCATCTCTAATTATTCATTTTAGGGCATTTATGATAAATTTTGTAAGAAAATAATAATTCTGCTAACACAGATCTTCAGACACTCCTAATGCTCATTGTTAATATGTCTGACCTTCCCTAATCCGATTTCTTGCAAACGAGAACCAACTGAGTGCAGAACACTGCCAGAGCTAATAAACAGAATAGAATTGAATTGAATAGACAAGTTTATGCCCCATTTTCGAATTCAGCACCCCAAAATTCATTAAAAACAATTAAATATATCAGTTCCGAGGCATTTTGCTTGTTGACCAGTGTTACATGGGTACCAGTGTACACGCACCTGAGAATACACAGAAATGAACTTACCAAGACATTAAAAATACCGGTAACTATTATTATGTATTCTCATAGGGACAATACATTATACCGGGGAATAGAAAGTCGTGACTAAGTGAAAACAGAGGAGAAGAGAAACCGCAGCTGAGAGAAAGTAACTGTGGTCAAAGATAGGAGAAAATCTCAGGGTAGCAAAAATAATAGTAGGATGACTCTCAATTTAAATAGCAGGATAGAGGTAGGCATAATATTGCTACATATATCACGTTTGTGCCCACCCTGCATTTGTTCACATTAGTGGTGGGCCGATCTTTCATTTTGAAGTCAGCTCAGCTCGATCTTTTGGGTGTAGCTACCCAGCTCTAGCTCACGTTAATCAATTACTATTTCCTCGGATAATTTGCACCCAGCAACTAGTCAAATAAAGTGCTGAATACATATCTTTTCTTTTCAAGCGTATGCAACAGGAAAGAGGCGTAGGGGTGGCGTGGGTGGGGAGGGGGGAGAAATTATAGTGCCACGGCCACTCCGATATAATCTGGTCCTGTGCTGCTGTTGCATAAAAAGCACACCTTAGTTAAGTACACATATTTATTTCAAAGATTAATGACCGTCCTTCGCAATAATAATATTTTTTATAGATGGGCAGGGTTTCCATGCAGTCATTTAAATATTTGCTTTGAATGTGAACATAATTATACCTAACCGCATGTAGCTTGCTCTGCAGTTTGTATATATTTAGGATAGACACAATATAGACTTCTGAATGGAACACAAATTGCTTACAGGTTACACTATAAAATTGAATGGATACTCCGATCTCATCTCTTTCAAGTGTAGATCAATACTATTCCGTATAAATTTGATAACCAATCATGTGACACCCAACTATGTTTATCAGCAAAAAATAGTCACATGATTTTCTTGTTGCAGGAAAAAAGGGTCTTGAACTGTTGACCCAGCGTTATCGGAGGCCAAGGCTGGAACTCAAGAACTGGAGCTCACGAAGCTAGCAAGCATATTTGCATTTCTTTTTGCTGAAATTAAGAAAGATAAAGCATGTCTCTCAAAGGTAATGGGCCGCTCTTATGATCATTAGTCTATGTTCCATCACAAAATGCATCAAAGGAAAGAACAGATTGGGGAACTATGCCGGAATTATTATTATGATCCGATAATCTCGGTAGTTAGTGCAAGTAAAACACAGTTAGTCTAGATCTAGACTAGATCTGGTAACCATTGAACACTATCTTCCTAATGATCAGATTTTCAGTGTTAATCTTTTGGGGAGGATTTGCATATGTGGTAACTGGCGATAAGGAGTTACGCTCGCTTCGACTGATGCTCCTGTCTCGATGGGCATTAGTGTTACTGTTAGGGTTGAGGGTAGGGTTAGGGATAGGGGGGTAGGGTTAGAGTTAGGGTTGTATTGGTGCGTTATTCAGAATTAAGGTACTGACTGTAGTTGTAGGAGTTACCACATAAGGAAATCCTTCCTTGTTGTGTAATAGAAAAAAATATTAAAGTATTAGGCTGAAAACCCAGGTCCTGAATCTGATAAAAGAGTGTGCATATTATAATATTTCTATAATATCCATCGATTTGCCAGAACCCACCCCATCAAGAGCAAGAGAGGGTGAACATGGAGCTGCAGTGGCATTGTTACTCCATGAGTTTGAGCAGGTAGATTCCTTTGAGAGGGTGTATGGGGTTAGGTGCCCTTGATTATCCTCACCACTAAGGCCCAATGGCCAAGAGGCTTATTGCTAAAGCTTCCATTTCAAAGTCTGAGTGAATGCAATGCCTAAACAGACCCTTCTCTCCCCACCAGGGGGAAGGCTGTGCCAGTAGGAGTGAGAATGAAAGGTTTGTCTGCCTTAAAGTAAGACGCGCACATCAAAAATAATTTTCCGTTTTTCCATACTTTTTCTCTCTAAAACTTATCTATGCTGCCCACCGAGTCAATTTTACGGAGAAAGAGCATCGTTCTGTTACCGTGCGCGTATGTAATATGATGCAATTAGGAGAGCTAGAGTTACCGGGTTAAGCCCTTGCGTCCAGAGTTATTCCCCTTCCCTGATCAGCAGAAGCCTGCGATAAAAACGCTGACATCACTTACGTTCCAGCAGTTACAGACACCTCTATCTGACAATGTATTATTCAGCTTTTAATTAAGGTTCTGGTATAACAAATTTAAACGTAAAGTTTGATAGTGTAAGCCAGAAAAGGTATTCTGCATTTTTATTGCCTCAGCATGATTTTGTTTGGCATATCTACTGTTCTCAGAGGAATTAAAACATTCATACCAATATGCTATCACCTGTCCGCAGAGCACTGGCTAGACAGCTTGGCCATGTGGCAAGAATGTTTTTGACTTAAGCTTATGGCCGCCACGCGTGCAGTGGTTGTAACAATTCAGACTTTGGATAATGTAACCCTGTGGGTTGTCTGGGGCTAGCAGAGGCATCATATCATTATGACAGACACTTGAAAGACTGTTTTATTGGAATAATATGGTATCATATGATTTAATATGGTCTGTAGGATGGCGCAGTTTGGTGGCTCTGTCAGGTCTCTGGCACCTATTGTTTTTTCTTCTTTTGGCCCAGTGAACTATTAACATTTTGTGTTATTCTACATATACCACTATGATTTCGGGATTTTCTTCCATGGAGGTTAAAGTACTTCTTTTGCCCGATTTTTTTAACGGGAAGAAAAAGGGGGGTCAATGCCCAAAATTTTTCACAAATGTTTTTCGAGAATGGTCACCTCGAATTCTGATTTGGTCCCCAATTTTTCATTTGGCTGGTTTTGACCGTATGTGAATGCATAGGCCACACACTTTATGTTTTTTTTATCTAGAAGGCCCAAATTGTATCTGAAACTTTAAAATTGGATGCTTTATTTAGATCACAGGTCATTTGACATAATTCTACACCTTGACACAGACTGGCAGGGCCCCAAAAAAGGGGGATTTTATATATCAGCGCATTAATTGGGTTGTACACAATGAGTGATTTGCCCCTCTAGTCAATGTCACAAACCTGCCAACAAAACCTGTCGAAGTTCCAGGCTACACAGCAGCAGAGCAGAAGACTCAAAGCAACCAAGTTGGATAGTGCATTGCCTGAAGTAACGTAAAGTGGGTGCTTGCTGATGACATTCGTAACTCATTAGGTCCTCGGGTAAAGAAGAAATATTAAAGCCCTCAGATGAATCAGTTTGCTGTTGTAAGAGAGTAAAAATGGGATGCTCACTTGATGAACATCCATAGTCTTTGGACCATCAGACGGTAGAGCCGAGGCAAATCCACATGAGGTATTCGGATTGACAGATTGGGAGAGTAATCAGTTCATTCAGATGAATTATTGGCTCGTCCGGATGAGAAATTATTAGATGTATTTGGCAATCGGCTGCCGCGAATTGGCAGTCGGGAGAGTTCAATGAGATATATTGAAACAGCTTTTGGGGGAGTGTTTGTGAAATTTCTGCAATTTCCACTTGCATTCCCATTACTGGAGGAGATGCTCTAATCACCAGTGTTTAAATTCCGTAATGGTTTCGCCCAGGCTCTTCCATTCCACACTTATGATGCGTTCACAGCAGAGATTTATTTTTCGTGCGTTTGTTTCCTGATCGTATGTTAAACGAACGACAGACTATGTGTTCACACTCCTGCCCGGTCATGACAGAGCGTTATGCCAACATTAACGATTACAACCGTGAATCTTCATGCAAAAAAAAATCCAGATTGAGAGGATTTTCATCCGGGGTCACAAGAATTTAATCCATCTCAGCTCTATCGGACGGCCAAGGGCCCCTTAGTTCATGCATGCCTCTGGGTCGTAACAATTTTATCATAAGGCACTGATCTTGTGTAGATATTTGTGAGATATTCTTTAGAGACCACAGTCCATCGATCCTATGTGAACAAATCACCTAGGTCAGTGCTTATCTGCCTAAAGTAGGAAAGAGAAGAGATGGATAGTTACTCACAATTATAAAGTTCAAACAAGTTGGCTCCTGCGTCTTTAGATATAAAATCCTGAGCAATGGAAAACATGTGCCTTTACTATACCACTTTCTATGCCTTTATGACTACAAAATTAGAGGGTAGACTCAATTTGGTCCCAGATAGCCAAAAAGAGCTGTTTGATCATCTGTGAGGGCCTGAACATCATCGCCCCAAGAGCCATTCAGCAGTACCAATGGCATTGAGCCCCATGCCCTTTACCAATCATGGTCCAGCAACATTGCCAAGACTGACAATCATTTATAAGGAGATGAGAATGGAGCTCTTGAACTTGCCTTGAACAGGATCATCCCCCCATGTTCCCTACCAGCTGTGATCGTTCTCATCCTGCAGCTGTTGCCACACTGGGAGATGTGGCTAGCATGGTGGCAGTGTCCCTGAGGGGGGGCTAGGCTGAAAACCTAGCCAACAAAGTCCTGGATTTCTCCCAAGGCATGCCTGGATGAAGGACAGTGCAGGTCGATAAGATGAGGAAGGAAAAGTATCCTTGTGAGAGCTTCTAGGCTCCTCCTCTACTGTAGACTCTCTTCTCCAGCCCCAACCCTAAATTCAAGTACACATTGGGAGAGTTTGCCACCCAGGTCACCACTGTTGCATAAATGGACACCTAACTCACAACAGTAGAGAACGTAATGTCACTCAACAAGGAAATCATTTATCCAATTCAGCACTGGAAATAGTGGAAAAAGTTAAATGCATGCATTAAGTTCAACAGTTAATGTGCATTATATTTTTTGTTACATTTCTTCTCCAACACCTGGATCCATTCAGTCTAATGTTCTAATTCTGATGACTAGTTTTTTCTTCTGTTTAGAATCATCCTTTTATTACATTTACTGGACATTGATATTGCAGTTTCTAACGATTCTGACCACTGGATTAAAATGCATTGATTTTTGAAATGTTCAAATAACATTTAGTCCAATGCATAAGGATTTCCATGTATAAAATCCTCTGGTAATGAAGATTGATCTTTTCTATAAGAAAATCTCAATACAGATTGCTAAAAAGTGTATGAAATTCATTTCTGACCACAGAAGATGCAATGCTGCCACTCTTCACTTTCTCACATAGGCCTACTGCCTTTTCTGTCCCACAGAGTTTACATATACAGATTCCTTTGATGTGACAAATCAGGTGAAGAATGATTTTGATGAGGCTGGATACATAATAGTGAGGTAATTCACCCTTGAATCTTATGCCATAATATATCTCAGTATCTCAGTTTGCTTGGTCAGTTTGTCCCTTTTCATATATAATTTGAACTTTTTATTTCCATTTCCATCCACAATCCCTTATGGGTGTTTTCTTTTGTTTGAGCAATGTCAGCAGTTTCTTTGCCATTCTGCATAGAGATATTTTGTCTGATGAGGCAGCCATAAACATTGTTTATTGGAAGCTGACCTATGAAGCAAAAAAAAAATATTAAAGAAAATGAATGAATGAAAGAAAGAAAGAAAGGAAAAGGTAAGAGAGAATGGTTATAAGTTGCACCTGGATGTTTATGTTATGGAGACATTTAAGGCGGATAAGGTTTTAAAAGGACTGCTGGTGGGAGATGCTAGAAGATTGGAGTGGAGTCACTTATTGCTGCATGTTAGTTCTATGTCTGCATACAGTGGAATTTCGATATTCATTCACTTTTAATACTACTTATTAATTTCACATGCAGGGATTCATTTTTATTCTTTCATTGTATTAATCAGATGAACCTGGATATTAAATATTCCTCATTAGGATAATTTTTTCACACACCAAAGCTCCATTGTATATCTTAACCTTAGTTACACAGTGGACAAATTTATTGGCTCAAGTCAACCCTACTGCTATGATGAGAAGGCAACACATCCATCACTTCCTGTCTGATCAGGAATCAATAGCGTCATACAGATACCCTGACTTCAGATTGCTCAGCAGTTTACATAGTTTATAACCAACTACCATGGTCAGGTTCTCTTGTGCTGATTGAAGCCTACCAGTATGAGAGTTATAGTTTTATAGTTTCATATGTTGCCCCAGTGTAATTTCACTCTTTATTTCAGGGAACTTCTTGATCGGGAGGAGCTCCTGAAAGTGAAGGAAGCGCTTGAAAGCACAGATGCATTAATGAAACACTCATACCAGGTCTGACTTTACATAATCTGCGTCACGGATTAATTTTTCGATGTCTCTAATACATAATAGGTGGATTGAACAGATACATACTGAACTCACAGTATTTGATCTCACTGAGCCATTATAGATTCAATGCATTGCAGTCACTTTCTTTATAGGCACCCCTCAGATATCATTGTAAGTGGTCTTCACACTGTATGAGAATAAGTTTATTATATCAGCCTGTCAAGAGATAGGCTTGGCTGTTATACCTAACATTATTAACCAGTGAAAAGTACCCATTTAGCTCTCTTCAAAATCTCTAAGCTATTGCTTAGGTGGTTCCAGTGACATGCTAGATGTGTGAATCACATTGAGATTTTGACTGGGTTTTTTTTTTCAGATCAATGATGGTGCAGGCCGCAAGAGTCGTTTATGCCTATGGAGCCACCCGGGGAAAGATGTTACAGGCATGGTGGGAAGATGTGAAAAAGTTGTTGGCACAGCAGAGAAGGTTCTTATCACCTGATATACCATAGTTATTGCAAGTTTTTTTCACATAATAGATGTATGTATCTGTATTCCTCAGATCTTAAATATGGTTCTTTGACACCTTCTCCCTTCCCTTCACCCCATCAGAATTGCACAGGAGTATCCAGATTGTGCCAGTGATGTTAGTGAATACAATAATTATTATTTAATTATTGAGATATGAAAAACTCGAAGTGTGTTTCTCACTCTTACTACAGGGTGATAATAAGCAGTAGGATTAATATTATAGAGAAATTTTGCACGACAATAGACCTGTGCACATGTTATGTAGGAAAACTGTAAATACTGAAACATGTCGACACTCAACTGTATAACACTAAAGTTAATAATTGACTCTACAGTACTGCACCAGCTGTGATTATGTTTGCATTTCCACCATGTTCTTACACAGTGTTAGACTTCAATAATACTTCTATTTCTGGTGGATTTCATGATAGACCTGGACTTGAATAATATGGTGCCTCTATTGTTCTTATTGTCGATATAAATAATGTGATTTCTCGTTGCAACTCTCCTGTAACTGATATAAGAGTCATTCCAAAAAACTGGTCAAGCACAGTTTGTTGTGAAAGTTGTAAGTGTAACACGCTGAATATTTTTTTTTTCAATAGACATGTGTATCCTTTCATTATCTGTGACTGTCATAGAAAAAAAAAAGACTGCTACCCCCAATGCAGCATGAGAGGCTTTCCGTTCCCCATTTAACAGCTGTGTGTTCCAGCTTTCTGTCATATCATGTGTTACACTGATAACTTTTACAACATGAAGGGACACAGTTTTTAGCTTAATTTTTAACATTTGCATTCAGCAAATCAGTTTTAGAATGATAAAAACTTTTTAATAGCGCTTTTTTGTACCATGAATTTCATTAATTGCTTTCAAAGTGTAACAAAATTTTTATAAAATAGGTTGGTGCCATATACTGATTATATCTAATATAACTGTCATGCCTCAATTATGAGGGCACATTTTTTTTAATATGGCTCATATTCCGGAAGGAGGATCATGGGAATGTTGCAGTGAAGTGTCAGTTTGAATTTAAAGATATTCTAGTGTAAAAGTACAGTATGTTTATTCTTGCTACCCTCATAGCTTCTTGGTGGTGAAGTATACCATTACCATACAAAGCTGATGATGAAAGAACCATTCACAGGAGGAGAACATGTCTGGCATCAAGATTATGGGTGAGTATGTCCTTATGTCTCAACCAGTAAACTGAACTGCACTACTGTGTGTAATTTCATCTGTGATACAGATATAGCTTGTTTAACTGTCAGATGGATGAAAATTTATTAGAGGAAATCACTGGGTGTATAGTGCAATGGTTAATTTGTTAATAAGAAATCATTTGTCCAAGAACCTGTAATGGACTTGGAGTTTGTCTACTTGACAGCAATTTCCACCCCCACCCTCTACTAGACCCAAAGATCTAATTGTAATCATTAGTACATAAGTTTATCCATGCATTTTCTTTTCTTTCTGTCTTTAAATAGACCAGTAATTCCAAATTTAATAAACGTTTTAAATTATTCATCTACAACCTCATCTCTCTCTAGTACATTTCCACAGAGCAAACCAGACATCAGTTCACAACATACTCATGGAGTGCAAAATTAGTCTTTGAGGGTTTTGTTTCAGACAGAAAGAGTGTTTGTTGTTTTTTTTCAGACAAAAAGAGTTAAAATGAGTATCGTTTTCAAGTAAACCATAGTTATAGACAGAGAAACTTTGCTGCAGAATGTTGGGGGCACAAAAATTATATAAAAATATTATTAGCCTAATGTACTTAGGCTGGTCAATAATGTAAATTTTGTTTATTTGTTATTCTCTTATGGAAGGTGGGGTAATATCAATTTTCTGTTCAATCCAAGACTTTCTTTATTGACTTTAATACTTTCAGGTACTGGTACAAGAATGGCTGCCTGTTTCCAGATATGCTAACTGTTTTCATTGCTATTGATAAGTGCTGGAAGGAGAATGGATGCCTTCAGGTGAGACCAAGCTTAGACATCTATGCAGGGGCAACTTTGGTACTGTGGCCGGACACTAGACCGACGGATACTTGGCCGAACAGATATTTGGCCGATGGACACTTGGCCAAACTGACATTTGGCGGAAAGACATTTGGCCGAACGGACACTTGGCTGAACGGACATTTGGCAGAAGGACAGTTGGTGGAAGATTTGTGTTTTTTGGTGTTTTTTTTGGTTGAGGTGGGCCATTCTTCGGGAGGAGGAGGGGGGGTTTGTTTCTTTTGACCAATGTTTATTACAGCATAATTCTTTATTGCAGTACGTGTCAACAAATAAATGAATTTAGTGAGAACTTACATTAGCATATTCTCTGAGAGAGAGAAGAAAGTGCCGAGATGAATGAATATAACAATATGCAGTAATGAATTTCGGCCAGATATCCGTTCGGCCAAATGTTTGTTCGGCCAAGTGTCCGTTCAGCCAAGTGTTCGTCGGCCAAACGTCCGTCGGCCAAGTATCCGGGAACCCTTTGGTATACTTCAATATTTCATATAATTTTCTTTAAGAGGAATTTATTCTCATATTGTCAGCCAAATAAGCATAACAAAGCTTAGATTGATGCAAAGTGTCCTGCACATATTCTGTAATTAGAACATTAACCCAACTGCATCTAGATGGGTCTGCTTCCCAGTTCCCTAAGAGAAGGGTCATAATTCTTAAAAATACCCTCTTACTACTTTTAAAAGTTATCTGTTCCAGTTATCAGAGCCATTATGTTTCTGGAAAGTGAAATTAAGACAGAAGTTTCAGAAGGACAGGGCAAGTATTAGCAATGTAGTGTCACTATAACATCAACAGAGCTTTAATCAGCTGATCAAAATAACAAAAAATTTCTCCATGTTTGTGAATGGATTTTCATGAAACAAAAGCCAGAGTGTACAGCAGATCTCAAAGTCTCTTGCAGTGTCATCAAAGGTGCTATTAGACGCTAAAGGAGCACAGTTAATACAATTTCACAGGGCATAAGCAGATGCCATAAGAGTGATTGTGGTATTATAGGAATTTTGCTCATCAACAGTGACTTTCTTTTGACATTCAGCAGAACCTGACAATTTCAAATTCCCTGCTCTCATATTTCATAGCTGTGGTCCTGAGTTATAAATTTTTGTATTAAATATACCTCATGATCTCGATTACATCATGATTTAGAAATTTTGAAGCTGGTCCCGTGAAATTGTCGGTGATGAAGTTCTGCTATCAGTAAAGTAAATGTTCTTTCCTCACTCTTTCTTGTTATTGCGTGACGATTTATCCAAACTAAGAGTGACACTTAAAGCTGTCGTCATTTTTCAGATTTTGCAAGGCTCCCACAAGTGTGGCCGCATAGAACACGTGATGGTAGGAGGACAGACAGGGGCTGACTTGCAGAGGATAGAGGAGCTGAAAAAAGTCTTGCCATTGCAGTTTGTGGAGTTGGAGCCAGGTAGTGTTTGTCAGTAAGAACAAAATGGTTTCCTGAATTGTCATAGTGCATTGCACTCTACTTAGCTCTACTTTATCTAGTCCGTCATTCTAAAACTTTGACCATTCTCTTTGGTCACCACAGCATTTTCTCTCACAAGCTCACCTTTGTAACAGCTTTTTTGAATTCTTCCAATATTCTTGTCCTGTGCCGTGTTGAGGTATCCGCAGTTTCTTTCAGTTTTAGATGCTGGATAGTCAGAAGGATGGTAAGATCACGTTTCCATAATTTTTTGATGCATTCTGTAAATTGATCCTCATTCATTTCTCCTTAGAATTTCTTCATATATTTAGTATTATAGAAAGTAATCTCACATGCTCTTGTTTCTTGAGCTATGACTTGCTCTGTTCATGAAGGTGCTACTAGTCTCAGAAACAGCAGTAATATCAGTCTTCTGTATTCTTTTTTTCAGGTGATGCCTTATTCTTCCACTCCAACCTGCTTCACACAAGTGCACCAAATGAGAGCCCATATCGGCGTTGGGCTTTTCTGTGTGCCTACAACCGAGCTAGCAATAATCCAGTGTACAAACATCATCACCCACAGTACACTCCTCTGGAAAAGGTATGCTAGGAAAGAGAATTCTCTCCCTTTGTTTGCATTTGACAAATGGACATCATGTCATGTCACATTGCTGCCATATTGGCCTAACTAAACTTAATCCAACATGCCAGTCCATTTGTATAAAAGTATAATTAAAACATGTGGGTCTGCCTCATTTTATTTTTAGATACCAGGATGGAACATAAAAACGAGAAGAGCCACAATTTTTCTTCTCTTTGAAACCCTCCATGATGTTCTTCCTCCAGAGAAAGTATTTTTTGGTTGTTTGGAAGTCTGACTAGGGCAGGCTCTCCCAGGGAACTATTAATATCATCAGTTTACCTACCAACCATATATTAGCACAGTGATAGTTTATGAGTATTTTTGAAAGTTTTTGTAGGATTCTTTAAGAGATTTGAATGCTCTGAGTATGCATTTTAACGCATGTAATATGTAGTGATGTTCTGTCATGTAGATTTTAATTTCAGCTTCCATTTGCTCCTATTTCATCTGCAATGTTAGCATATGTTATAGATAGACAGAGCACAGTTCTAGACAGCCAAAAAGTGTAAAAAGGGAAAGGAAGTGGAGGATGGAAGAGGGGCAAGTGGTAGATGAAGGAAAGTACACTTCATGTTTATGAAAAAAATGCCTAATATGAAACTAGCAGCAGTACGAAAAATTTAAAAAGCTTTGTCTGATATATATTGTTATGCTTTTTATGAAATATGATGAGTGCTTATCTGCAAAGCATACTCATTACGAAGCAAGTATAAATTCCCTACTGCCCGATTTTTCAGCTAAGACCATGGCCTCTTGTATTTGCAATGAATCAGCCTCTGTCCAATTAACCCCCACCTCTGACTGCTCAACTCAGGATTGGACAAGGGTTCATTATTCATTATTAACCGATCGCAGCACGACTCTTCATGAAGCACTGTTTTGGTTGCAATGCTGCAAAAAAGACAAACAACCCTTACATTATTCCTTACCGTGAATGATCCAGAATATGCCTAATATGAAATGCTTTAGCAGGTCCTATTAATTTTGTATTTTCTGTGTTCGAGTGAATGAAAAAGAGGGAAGGCCTTCGAAGGATCATAGATGCCTTTTTTATGAGGCCTTGCTAAAACTTTTGTTGTCTTATGTTAAGGAATAATCACTCATGCTGACAATGACATGAACACAGAAATAGACACCGCAACTTGTTTGACAAGTTTTCTATCAATTTGAACCAGTCTAAGGTGGACATATATATAACCTGCTAAGAGTTCACAACTTTGAACCTCATCTACATAAATTCTTTACCTACTTGTTCCATAGATTTGGTTCCTTGTGCTAGATTTTTCTGTATTAAGTTAATGAACCTGAACGTCTTATAGACACAAATTTCCTCACATGTCCTCTAAATTTTAGTCTGGGAGGTTTAACTTTCTATCATTTTTCATATGGGGCATCTGACTGATGTTTGTTAAGATGTTATGAATGAAGTTACCGGTTTCATCAAAGACTGGTATGAAGTATCTAAAGAGACTGGGTTTCCTATACTCTTCTTTTGTCAGGTACCCAACTCAGCAATTAAGGAATGCTCAAACATCACAGACATGTCTGACAAGGATTTCTTGGACCCAGCTGTTGACAAGACAGTGATCTACAATGACAAGAATGAGAAGTAAACTTGGCAGCTATCAGTCACAGCCTTCAAGACTTTCATGTATCTCAGCTGAAAACAGTGTCATTATCTGTCTGGAGAAAAACTTATATCTGCACACTCTGTTGATTTGATTTGATTTAAAAATTGAAAGAGAAAGAGGAAAGTGACAAAGTACACTGATCTTTCTCCAAAGTATTTCAGCTTTATTTCCTAAGAGCAAATTCTGACCAGGCTATTCTGCTCTCAGAATACAATTCTAGACTATTTCCTTGAGGGTATGAAATTTTTATAACAGGATTCTTATGTACCAAACTATTACAGGGATGCCACTCTTCTGATAATTCTTGGAAATTAGAGAATATTGGCGGCTCCAAGAATGCCATCCAAAGTCCATCAGAGAACCCATGACAACTCTCAAAAAAAAAAAGGCATTCCGAGATCAGAAATTTTTATCACAAGTTTCAATACGGCTGCTATAAGCATACATTAGAATTCACAGTAGCGGTTTCAGTATGGCCGACATGTAGCTAGATAGGTTAGAATTAATAAAGGTCATTTCCTGCCTTAGAAAACGCATTTCATAAATTCCGAACTGTCGTGGAAGCAGTTATTTTGATTTTGAAAACTCATCTGGAGAACGGAAACCTGTCAAGACACACAAATTTGGAGTAAAGCTTTCCAGTGCACCCTTTCCTCTGCAGAAATTACCTTATAGGCTTGGTTTAGCTCAGGCCTAGGCAGCACTGGGATTGGCTGATCGTCCATTGGTCTTGCTCATCCTCCTCTGGCGGTGTGTGGTTCAGGTAGTCGACTTTGCAGAACACATAGATCTATGTTAATTTGCTGAGATTGTCTAAATTTCTGATTGAAAGCAAGATATCTAAGCAAAAAAATCTTTTAGAGATATCCCAGTAGTGTCTAGGGACTAATGCAAGAGCGATCCCTGGAGATAGTCGCTAGATCCTTGATAATTAGGAGTTGGCAAGTCTCTCTTGGATTTCTTTAATTATGTAGTAAATTTAAGCATCTTCATTATTAAAGAGATTGCTTGATTAAATAGCTTTATTTAGAGATTCAACATGATTTAGCTATTTAAAAGTAGTAGTTTCAAATTGGGGACCAAGTCCGCATGAAATTCTGCGAAGCCGCAAAAGCTTCAGAGAATTTTATGAAAAGTGAGTGGCATCCCTGCAATTACTTGGGCTAAATATAACACCACATTCTTAATTCAGCTGTGATCCTATTCATGAGATTGCTTTCTACAGTGGCATATCAGACACAGAAACATAATAATTAGGACAATTTCATTTTGTGCTTAGACACAAAGATGTTCTGTCGGTTTCTCTTGGATCTGATGAAAACTTGAGACAAACATTGTAGGTTCCCACTTTGACACCGCTGGCTTTACATGAAGTGAATCCAGCTATTTTGATCCATATGTCTAGAATTTTTCTTAATACTTCTGAGTGGATAAAAGTTGATGCATATATATTTCTCCGTCTGCAATTGTTTGAGCCCTGGCTTGAATGTCTTAGAACCTTGGCAGCCAACATTGTTGTGTTATATTTTGCTGCCTTCTTCGAAAAATCAGCTGGGAAATTTATTAAGGACTTTATATTTCATATACTGCCACAAGTGTGTGTCATAATCATGTTTGTAATGTTCTTTTAATAATGTAATAGATTCAAAGCATACATGTGTAATTTCATCATGACCATGGTCCAGACAGGTGCATTTCAGCAGAGTAGCAGTTTTGCATAATCAAAATGAAAATAGAGCTTTATTTACCCCAAGGGAAAATTGTTTCACAGTGCCATATAATTTAAATTTTCAGTTTAAAAAATCTACTAAAGGGAGAGATGTATCTTGATGTAAGTAAGCATCAAATTGTGGATGAATCTTCACACACAAATTCTAGCACATGGTATGTATATAACATGATCTGGGAGCCAATATAGATACCAGTTAAAGCTAATTCAAGAGCATGGCAAATGTATTTTCTAAGCTTTTACTATTGACTTCACTCATTTGCCAGAGCTGGGACATGGCCTGGACATTACATATAATTCATTCAAGTATAATATCACATATATTTATGATTGTTCAGGTCAACATTGCTTGTAGCTGAAACAGGACAAAGTGCACACTGATAGGCTCCTTTAGTAACATAAAAAAGTAGTGTAAACATTGTCCTGATTCTTAAATGAATCTGGTATCTCCTACTTTCAAATTAGAGAGGTAATGTGATTTTCAGTTCCAGATTTGGAAATTTTCCCTTAAAAGTTTGTGCCTAAGATGTGTGTAAGAATTGTTCCATTTGAGTTACAACCTTTGCACCTTCTTTAAAACTGAAATATTAGGATCTGGGAAACTTTAATATATGCATTGTGGGTTTGTCTATATGTTTATGCAATGTTTATGCAACAAATGGCATGCTCTTTGCAACATTCATTTTTATTTTTATTTTTTGTGATTTTATATAAAATATAGCTTTAACTTTGTACCGTGCTGTATACCCAAGATTGATGGGTGCAAGAATTGTGTATTGTTTTTCTGTTATTGATCACTTGTATGGCCTTTTGTTGCCTTTTCTGTGTTTATGCTAAACTTCCTTTTCTGTGTCCTCCATTTACAGCAATTATGATGGTATGCACATGAACAGAAAAATGTGTTGCAGTCTGTTTGAGCTAAAAAGAATGGTGTGTGCTGATACATGAGGAATAAGAATGGGGATCTTTCTGATCTCTGTGTGATCTATGAAAGAGCAGTTTAATGTTGAAAAGAAAAAAAAGACATAGGGATCTTAGATGATTGTTTAGATGTGTTATTTTAACCCTTTTAAGACTTGTTGTTCATTATGGTGTATATTTATAGAGCGCAGCTACAGCAGTGAATGTGTGTGAGCAGTTGGGAAATGTGTTGGGGTCATGGGTGAACACTAGGTCTATGCGTAGAATTTAGAGACAGTATACAGGCAGGAGGTATTTAATGTTTAAAATGCTATGATGTTAGCATTCCTGTGTTTCTAAGTAGCACATTCATGTTGCAGCCTGAGAGGGCCTGGGTTCAATACATGGTGGGGACAGGAAATTTCTAGAGTTAGGTTTTTGGGCTTTTCTTCTTAAAATTTGATCTCTCACAGTGATTCTGAACAGTCTTTTGTAAGACAATTTCAAGACAATATCAGATCAGGTTCAGATTCCTTCCAGTTCATAATAATTAATTGAATGTTTGATTGCCTTGTTACACATTTATTATGTCATCTTGCATTAATATAGGAAATGGTGAATAGGATTCTCATGTGTTACCAGAAATGTAAGGTATGAATGTTGATAATTTACTGTCTGTTTAATTTTTTGGTGATTGATGTGTTTCAGTAACCAGAAGTCAAACTTGGGTGATTTTACTTGAAAATATACTTCAGCTCCTGTTTTTGAATAAACTGTACCAGCTCAATTTTACTACCCCAACTTGCTGTGGCTTTATTAATATCATTTATTATCCTCCCGCTTTGTAACTTTTGTTTATGCAGTTGTGGCATGCACTGTGCCATTGTGAATACATGCATACCTGCAGCTGTTACATACACCAATTAACTCATTTGAACCAGTTAGGCAATGCAGAATCCAGAATTATATTCAGATACATTTTGATGTTCGCAAGCACCATGATGTTTGCATCAGCTTGGTCGTTTTTTTTTGTGTTATTTAACATTTTCGGGGGTTTTTTTTCAAATAAGCGGTATGTAGATTAACTTGCATAACAGTTTAAAGAGTACTGCATTTTCAGCACAATGTCTGATGAGTCACAGCAGAATGTTTAATTCTGTGCAGATAGTTTGGGTGTTTTGGTTTTTTTTTGTATTTTGTTTTGTGCATAAAAAAATTGGTGGATAACAAACACTCTGGTACTGTATTAATTGCACTGGTGTCTGAGGGGGTTTTAAATATATCCACATCATGCTGATGAACATTAAAAATTTTCATTTTGTGTTTCTTGGTGCTTTTTGTTTTTGTTGTGTGCATATATTTACAAGTTATTGTAAAGATGTCAAGGCCACTGCCATCCAGGAGCCTCAGTGTGTGGATTTCTTTTTTTCTTTAATTAGTTTCCGGTCGGTCGTGTCCTTTGTGGACCATGATTGGGAATGTGTAGATCTTCTGATGCCCAAGGTGTTCAGAAGCATCTAGCACAACGGCATGTAATACTAGTAGTTGCATTAAAGGAGTATGAAATTTTTATTTTTACAAAATAAAGCAATAATTCTTAATTTTACCTTGCCATTGCTGCATCTAGTTCAAGGTAAAATTCATAATTATTGATATATTTTGGGATGAGAGCCATGTTGCTTAATGGCTCAGTACCAGTATAGATGTTTTATAGTTCTGTTTTTATGGAGCAGGCCCACATGAATACATTGAGCTTATCAGCTCATTTTCATCTTTACACTGTTTTTATGATGCAATATAACTGAATGTTGTATAAGCTGAATACTGACATTGGTTACTAAGGGAATGACATTCATGCATAAACAACCTACTAAAAAGGAGCCTGTTTTGGTCTCTGTTGTTTTTTTTTTTTTGTCTTATGTAGTGTATGTTACTGTGCAAATGTTAGCTCGAAAATTGCCATATCAGCTCTTTCCATCTCACTTCTCACTAATGGGAGACCTTAGCATAAATAACTATAAATTTTTAATTTTTTTTTTAATGTGGGTCTACATATTGTGAGCCCTGCATAATGATTTTCTGGCATCTGTAGGGATGCAGAGGTCTAAAGTAGTAGGTAGTGACACATTAGGATTTCTTCCTGGTCTAATGAAATTTCATGGGCTAGAAGGCTAGGCAAACACCAAAGACAAGCTGGTAAATCTAAACAACTGAAAAAGTACACACCATAGTTGCATATACCCAGGGAGTTGCCCATTGTTTACTACCTTAATAATCCAATTGAATGGGAACTTATTTTCATGAGAAGTAATTTTCAAGGTCAAGCTCAGTTCGCAAAATTTGTGGAAGAAAACATGTACAGTAAACTGTAGCTCACCTGCTTAGTGAAGAAATGATGATGGCTTTCTCTGCCCTAAAGCTTGTGCCCTTCCTACAGACACTGATGTTTCATCCTCTTTTTATCGCGCCAACCCCATCCTCCACCCCACCTTCTCCTCTCTTATTGGCAGCCTGACAGGGGTTCAAGCTTTTCTCTGATAAAGCTATAAATGTGCTGAAAAGAGACATTAAAACCTAACTCAAACAAACTTGCTGCCAAACTTGGTATTACAGCAGACTGTTGTTGTACACAGCTCCACACAGGCTGAGAAAATGTTGCGATTAAATGAAAGTTGCAGGGATAGTGGAACCCTGTCAGCACAAACATGGCTTAACACACTCCCTTGTTTAGCAGGCTCCCATTCAAAAGTCCCAGTTTTGTTGTTCTTTACAAAAAGCACACTGGGTGACACATTCTTCTGATAACAGGATTTTAGTCCGAAGTTTTAGTGTTTTACCAGAGTCCAACTATTATTGTGTCCATATATTGCGCCTTTTTTTTTCTTTGTAGAGCAAATACTTTAGAACCTCACGACCTTGGGCCTCTGGCACTAAACAAGCCTGGATACTCGAACTGTAAGGATCGCAAAACACTCAGTGAGGACTAAACAGCGCCTTGCCAGGCTCACGACTAACATAATACATCACTAGAGCTAATGCACTATTTTGCGCTTTGGCGTGCAATCCTTCATGTTAGATCCAAAGACAGCTGCAACAGAATTGCACACCAGGGCATGTTCAATGCACACTGATCTGCGAACAAACTGAAAAGGGGAGGATGAGGAATTTTAAATCATCTTGCATTGAAAACGCACTGAGGCGTAACTCTAATGAAGCTGTCTTTGAATGTGACATTTAAGCTTGTATTTCAAAGTGCAAAGTGCAAAACGAGGCCTTAGTAATGGTAATGTATTACCCTAGTCGAGCCGTCAAAGTGGTCCACACACAGTAACGATGCTTAGTTCGCATGCGCATAGATCTCATGAATATTATAGATTGCATACATAGATCTTATTTCCAATGCCATAATTTACTCACAGCTTTAAATCCCTGTAGGACTCAGAATTATGATCTAATCCCATGGGATATGAGTTAATGAAGTCCTGCTGTATTCAATAATAATGATACAAGCATATAAACTAATGCAATGAAGTGAAATGCACAGAAATGGAGCCAGTTCTGAGCTGTGCACGGTCAGCTTTTACTACAACATAATATAATTTCTGTCCATATAAAATGGGAGAGTAAGAGAATGCTGATCCATCCTGTAGTGATTAGTCATTTTTTGTTTTATGTCCTTTCTTCTTTTCTCTAATACTTCACTGTGACCCTATTTGTTTTCAGGTGGATGGTAGTGTTAAAAAAAACTTGAACCTCTTAAAATGACCGTTTCCTTTTGAGTGTTTAGGAGATATGAATAAAATGTCATCGTGATCCGCTAGTTCCCGCTCCAAATGATGGGGCTTTGCCCCAATAGCCTTCAGGGCTGAGTGAAATCACTTTCTTTGGTCGGCATTTCAGCACATTTAACACATCCTTTGCCATCCACTGAGCTGAGTCAACCATTTCAAGATTTAAACAGCTGTATATCGCAGTCACCCACTCATTTACAAGGTTTCTGCGTTTCCATCCATCGCCACTTTATACGACCTGAGTATTACCACAGATTTGAATATCCTGTTGTTACTCACTATGTAGGCTGAATATCTCAAGGATAGCTTTCTTATCGAATCAGCATCCTTGTTGCCTTAGCCTACGTGAAAACATCCTGCTGGACTGTCAACCCATTTCTTACTCTTCACTAGATATAGATACATTACGATTAGGTGTAAGATCCTCAATTCATCATCTTTTTCAGTGTCTTCGCAAATGCACCTCTAATGTCTTTTTGTCACTAGAATGACCATGGAGCCTTGCTCTGTTTATTGCAGTCTGTTCCACTCTCTTTGTCATCTGACTCTTTTTCATTTATTCACACATTCTCATCTTCACGTTGTCATAATATCAATCTGTTCACTATGGTGACCATACTCAATAACCCTTTTGACACTTCGTTAAATGCGCAGACCCCTATTGGAAACTTACACACTCAAAACGGACCAGTCCATAATTTGAAGTCAGTAAGGTAACTATAGTGGTGCAGAGTATTATAGGAGTTCAAGTTCAAAGATTTTATTAGGGAATAGGCCAACAACATTTCATAATACAATACAATATAATACAATACAATACAATACAATACAATATCACATGAATATATTACACTGCAAAGACGCATACATTCATGTTCCTTATGCACACTATCTCCAATCATCTACCACTTTCTCATCCAGCTGACACCCAAACTTTCAAGTCTAACATACAAAACATAATGAAATTACTATTGTTATCACTGTCTCTCTCACATCACACTTCCTGCTCACCTCTCCCCCTCACCCAGAAGATTCTATTCTACATGAAAAGTTCGATTTCAGTGACCTAATATACCGGTACAGTGGAACTCTGATAATACAGCCACTCTTCGTGCCATGTTTAAGGGGTATATTATCAGAATATGTGAGTTATCCAAAGTGCTTTTTTTTTTCTGTGGAATGAAGCAGTTGGGACTGATGAGTGGGAGTGTGCTAGGCAGGAAATTGTTTCAGCCGATAGCTGTCCTGACAGAGTTCCAGTGCTTAAGAATAAAATTCTGACTGCATCCACACCTCACTGCTTGCTTGTAAGGTTAATTTTATCAACGAAAATTTGTCTACAACATTCTGCAACAACAACAACAACAACAACAACAACAACAACAACAACAACAACAACAACAACATGGATGGGTATTTAATGGATGGTGGATGTTGAGTTGGGTCGTCATTGTTTAATCTGTATGTAAGACTTCAATTGTTAACCATAATTATTTACAATTAAATTGAGTTTTACAGCAAAGCTTCTATAGACTTGAGGCCACATCATGCTATCAGACTGTGTTGATTGCTGAAACTGTTTTTACACACCCTCTTCCTCATCCTCCTATTTTTTTGTTTCTTGTTTGCTTTGCTTTATATTGTCCGCAATCTCACCATATGGCATGGCCGCCGCCCCCCCCCCCCCCCCCCCCNCCCCCTCCCCTACGTTATACATCTTATTGACCTTTCTGTTTATTAAATTTCCCAGTAATTTGTTTTATCAAGAACGCGAACCGTTTTCTGCTACTTATGCTGGGGTTACATTCCATCTTTGACTGACGCCAACTTTGATGCGCAGTTAAGAAAGAGTGTAGTGTATGTGAAGGGAAAGTAGGAAGGAAGAATGTGCACAAGTAAGACAAGAAAAAAACAAACAACTGAGGATGGAGCAAGGAAAATATGAGAGCGAAATGCAGAAGAGCAATCGACAGAGATGCTGCAGAAAAGGGAACGTACTATAAATATAGAAAAATATTACTAATTCGTCATGTAAACTTTGATCTGTCGGGCCTGCAAGATTAGCCACATAAATTTAAAACAGTTTTGTTTCTGGACAACCACGCTCGCGGTTTTTTTTTGCTATTTTTTTGGTGGTCACGATATGAAGTGTGAAGATGATGCAACTCATCATGTTCTAGGGTGTTGTTATAAAAACCGTTATCTCTTGTCTTTTAAATGTCACGGCTCCTTATCCATAACTATACATTGGGAAAGCCCTGGCTCCGTGGGAAAAAATTCAAGCACGAGGTCAGAAGGATTCCCCCACGGACATGCGCAGACAGGAAGTACACGTCAGTCAATGACGGAACGGAAACAAAACCCGTTCGTTGTCGCTATGTTTGTTGTGGTTTGATTGCGCGATGGTCATTTTCATGTTTTAGGAGCTCGTCATTCTCAGCAGCACTGTGAAATGAGCTATGTGGAGGATATCATCATTATTAGTTTCTTTGTGCCTTATTTTAGTGTTACATGGGTAAGTTTTCAAATGGGAAGAAAACTTTTAGCCTTTTCTCTGTCGGTATGTTCATCCACTTTCAGCGGCTAGATAGACTATCCATCCCACCCGTTCTAAGAAAAGGGGCATAGCGACTGTAATGGAAGTGTCGAAAAGAAATAGTTTGCGCTTCATAGTACCGAGACTGAAGCTAATAGTGATCGGGCTTAACCATCTACAATATAATGTCAGGGGCCAGATAGTGGAGCAAAATTTTGCTGCCGGTTGTTGGGCGACTGAAAAAAAAAAAAATGTTCATCCGAGCAGACTGCATCTTGACTACCGAGGAGAGAGTTCCTGTCTGGGTTACAGCAGTTATCCACAAATTAAGACAGTCACCGGCCAAATGCCGTTGAGAGGAAATAATTAATTTAGGCTATGGTGTGAAATGAGGTTGCCAAAATAAAGAGTAGAGTCTACCTGTTCAAGTTTAAAGACATAAAACTAATGTAAAACTGTAAAAGAGCGAAATTTTGTCATTTATTTGAAAGTTGATAGTCTAGAAGGAAATGAAAAACCTAAGTAAGCCTTGTGAGGTTGACAGAAAGGACAGACAAGAGTAACACTGATATCAGTCATTGTAGAATTAGAATTGCCATGCAGGTTGTTGAAAAAAATGGAAACTTTGGCATAATTTATGGTCATGTTCTGTTGTCATCTGGTTTTGTTCCATTGACATTGTGTCTGATAAATTATCACTGGGAAATATTGGCATTTTAAACTATTCCCAAGGAGCTGAAGAGGGATTATAAATTTAAATACGAGCATAATCGTAACTAGCTTTAACCTTAATGCTAACCATATGAACAATAGATCTAGGTGATTTATGTTCATCATAGTGAAATCCTGCTAATCTCAGTTTCAGTTTCAGTCACTGAAAATTAGAGTAAGCTTCTTAATCCTTAGGATTTGCTTCTAAATTCTTGTCAAGTGAGATCCTACCATCTAAATCTATTAACTTGCTGTCACTGTATATAAACAGAAGACTTGCATTGTTTTCACCTAATTTTTTGTTTTGTTAAGTCTTGAGACAAGTACTTATGTTTCAGTTTGGTGTTTGGAGAATAGTTGAGGAATATTGTTTTCAGACTTTTTTAATTAACTTTATTTGAGTGGTGAGGGAAGTAAAGATAGTGGCTTAAATGAAATGTGTATGTGTAGGCTTTGCACTTGAGTCTTGAGCCAGACTATACATATGTCTTTGGTCAGCCTACATGCTTTAGCTCAGACCATGTATGTGTGGATTGATATTAGACTGCTACGATGATTCTATCTTCTCCAGAGGGAAGGTAGAATAATGCTGCATCTAAATTTTTCTGTCTCTCACTTGATGGTTGATGTCAGTAGAGTTTATTGAATTGTGTTGCCCACAAATGGGAAGGAAGAAGGGGTGAGATGTAGTGGGATGGAGATAGTTGCAGAATACAACGCAAGGGATTTCAAAAAAGACTTTACTGTTGGTGTATTTGAGTTTAGTTAGTGTGCATTGTGAAGAATTTAGTTTCAGCACTTGAAAATTCAGTTTACCCATTTTAAAGAATAAAATTCTAATTGCATGCATACCATTGCACATTTTTTTTTCACTCAAGATTTGCAAGTTTAATGTGCAGTGGGTAGTGGTAGACCTTTTGGAGTAACACTGGTTCTCTGACAGTTTTCAGACAAGGCCGCTGCCCCATCAACACTTGAATTTGAAGGTTGATATAATGGCTAAATGACTGTACTTGCCTTTGATATATGACATATGGCGACGCTGTGTATCAGTTCAGTAAGACTGATTCAGACAACTTGCATTAAATTGCTGAATGACTTAGCAGTTTTGGGTCAGTGCTGATCTCTTGGTGGGTTTGCACTGCATCCAGGATACGAAACTTTCAGTGAAAACAGGGTTGGCACAGGTCTTTGACTTTGGGGAAATGTCTTAATTTGGGTAATCAAATTCCCAGCTAGGAAAAGTCTTTAAAAATTAAAATTTTTGTTGAAGGTCTTTTGAATTTGATCAGAAGCCTAGCGGCATCCACTTCAAGTGCAACTGGGCTACTCTTTTGTGATCACTTGAGCGTGCCCATGAATAATTTTTATGAGCTGTACATAGCATGATGGCTAAACCCATTGCACTACACTTAATATTGTCTACCTAGCAGTTTAGACTTTGCTTGGAATAATAGTATTTTTGATACATTTTCCATCATCAAAGATGTGATCTTGGGAAATAGGGAACAAATGCCGCATGGTGAATCAGATCTCGGAAGAAATATATTTGGATCTTTTAGAAGTCTCTGAAAAAATGTATAGTAGTCTATTTGGACCTTGTGAAGGCATGTTTGCTCAGAGACAATTTGGATCTGTCTATCTGCTTCAGCTGCTATGAAATCAAACCATGAGATTTATCATATTTCAGGGTTTATACTGAAGAGCCGGAATTCAAGCCCTCTGAAAATGATGTGGAAAGCAGTAGTACACAAGGCCAAACTGCATATCTTGATGATAGCAGTGACAGTTCAACAGACCCCCATACACTGCCAGAGGTGAGTCTTACCTCCTAAAACAGATAATAGAGACTTGGGTCAGTAGCCTAGTTCATCCCAATGAAAATATTAGTCAGCTGTGTAACATAGTTGACAGTAATGAGAATTTATCTCTTATTGTCTTGCGTTTGTTTGTTTACTTGTTCATGGAACCAACATCACTGCAGCATGGGCAGCTCCATAAATGCTCTATTCTCATGATTCTATACCCAGTGAAGAGCTTGCTGTGTTCGCTTATCACCTGTGATTGATGTTTGATTTGTATGCTGCGCCCCATATTAATGATTTGATTTACTACAAGTTTGTACATATGCAAGGGGTATCTCCGCATTGTATAATATGGATTAGAGATGGCGAGGAAACCATTATATAACAGGCAGTAATTACCTGGGCTGGGTGACAGTGCTGATCTCACTGAGCTTGAGTATTGATTTTGATTTTTATTAGGATTATTATTGGGGGAAGACAGGGTTTGTGAAGAATGTGTATCATAACTGAATCACAAGAGAAAACAAAATTAATTGGCTATAGGGAAAAATTGCCAAACTGCTTTATTTAATATTATACTGAAAATCACTAGACAGTATCCTAACAACCAGACAATGGTGGTGGTGGTGGTGATGTGGTATTAATGATAATGCAGTCGTTGTGCAGGGAGGGGTAAACTATTGATGATGTGCCTCTTGTTTGTGAGTGGTTATCATAAAAGTGCTGGGTAAATGGTGTTCAGTATACTCTTTCAGATTAAATTCTTTCTTTCTGCTTATTTAGTCTATATTATATAACATAACACTACAGGGCATTGCACATACAGTACCGATGAAATGATAGAAAGTCATTGCTGGTCACAGCAGTGCACCACTCTAGAGTCCTCACCTTTACAATTAGACTCTATGTAGCCTTCTCTCAACCTATGGACCCCTCTCAGCTATTATCAGAATTTATGCTTAACACCTTGAGCAGTCTCATATTATTTGTTTCTGTTGTGCAGAAGATGGTTAACTCTGCTGTAACTTGATGAAATTCATATTTTTCTCTGCATCATAAAACTCCGTTACTCTGCAGTGAATCATGCCCAGTTTTGCTAGTTGTTATGCATTTTATAGGCTGTTGCACAGAGGGTTTAGATTTGGTACAAACGTTGTTGATTAGCAAGCATTTTGTGAACAACAGTGTTTTGGAAAATGCAGATCTGCAATTGTTGGCATCCATGTGAATGATGTCACTTCATCATGCTGTCATAGAAACCTAACTTCATTTGCAGCTCTAAATAATGAAGAAGGTTCCCCTTCTTTGATTCAGTTATCACAGTTAGTATTTAAACTTTCATTCCTCAGGCACCGTTCCCTATAACAACACAACAAGAGGATGCTGACCTAGTTCCTGCTACACCCACACTGAACAATGTTGTTGTTGTTGGTGGAGGTATGGGAGGTGCAGCAGCTGCCATCTCATTGCCGGATATTGAAGATGTAAGCAGCATGGATTCTGTGGATGAAAATTTGGAATCACCTGGGGATACCAGTGGGGTAAGTCAGTCTTTATTTTTTTCTCCCCATCTCCACCACAAGATTACTGGGAGCTGTATGAGTGTGAGTGGCTGAAATACGTGGGTATGGTGCAGTTCATTATAAATATGATAGTGGAATGTCAGTGAATCTTTGGTGCTTGAATTTGAGTGTTTTTGCCATTATGTGTGTACTTTATTTTCTTTTCTAGTTACATGCACAAATTTCTGCCTGTGGACAAATTGAGTTATCTTAATTCTTTCAGTGATTCAATTAATAATAACTGTCTAGAAGGTAGTGTTTTGTGATCACCACAGTATATGCTTTATGACCATCTGTAGTGTCATAAATTTTCACAGTAAACGGGATGTTGTTGAAATGACAATATCAGGAGATGTTTTGGAAATCTGTTTCCTGCTAACACTGTCACTCTTTCTTGGAAATAGGAACAGGAAGGGAAATGATGGGGAATACAGAGCAGAGATGCAAATTCATAGGTGTGATGATTTTGGGGATGGGGAGTGTTATTCTCTTGATGGTGTACCCATGATCGAATGCGAGTAGATTCAGATTGTTGGGAGATCGCTTGAAGAAGAAAAAGCCAATGTTGTGTTGGCTATGAAGATCAGTTGGTGCTCCTGAGAAATAATCCTCCATTGTGCATTGGATGACTGAAGAGAAGAATGGATGTGTGTACTGTAGAACATATTTCTGTATTCCTATGAAGCTTCTTTTGAGCTTTTAAGCTTCCTCATTTTTGTGGAAAAAAAAATTCCCCTATGATAACTCTGGTCATTACACATTTTATAGATTCTCAAGCCTTGGCATTGATTGTCTGTGCTGTTTAAGATTGACAGTGTATATTGACAGGAAGGTTTAATGTGTTTACCTGACTATACTGTTAGCCTTTGTTTTCCAGTATACATCTCAGCCAAGGAGGGAGGGGATTAGTATGATCAATTAAGCTATGAGCAATCTTTAAATACACTGATATAGAAGGTTGCATTTCAAACATCTGTCTTTAATCAATATGGAGATCTTGTGATAAGCTCACTCTTTACAGCTGTGCAGATACCTTAAAATGTGTGTTGTTAATCTGTGCTGGGAGCTTAAGAACTGGTGTCTTGATTCGCAAAACCCTGAACTATGCCAAGCAGTCGTCTTACACACATGATACACAGCAGATGGTGTACACGTCATGAACATCAGCCAGATAGTTCAGGATTTTTGGATTAAATTGCTGACTTGCAGAATTGTTTCACTTGTGTATTTCACACACACTCTCCCTCTCTTTTTGATCATGTGCTACTTTCTTGATCTCTGTGACCAATAAAGCTGTTGGCATTTATGTTCATGCATCTCAGTCATATTGGCAGCTTCCTTTTCTTTAGTGCTATGGGTAACTTATGCCCAGGATTGAAATAGGCACTGTCAACTGTGATTCTTGAGCACCTTGAAAAAAAAGGTGAAAGAAGGTAGTAGAGAAAGAAGAAAAGAAAAAAACTCTTGATTGTCTATGTTTTAAGCATGTTTGGTAGCATACTGCAAATGGTGGTGTCAGTTTTGGGAGGGGGGAAGGAATGTTGAGTAGGGGCAACTGTGAAGACAAGTCTCAGATCCATGAATACTTTGAATGGCATCTGAACATTGTGCAAGTAGGGTCCATCATTACCTCAGCTCCGGAATATTAGTGTACTCTCCTGCTACTCTGTTTTACAGCCGGTGGCTGGATGTCTGTAACCTCTTTAAATTGGTTTCTCTTTTTATTGAATGTTTGCCCCCACCAAAATGCGAATAGCTTGCCTGCCATGGTAACAAAATTTTGCAATATCTCAGTGCCTTTTGACTGTAGGTGACCATGTTTTTGTTTGTAACAGCTGCCTTGCCTGAATAAGAGCTTGATTTTACCGGTATTTGATTCTTTGTCCTCGGAGTGTTGTCTACATTTCTGTTGGTCTTCTTTCTTGTCGTCCTCTTGCCTAAGTCTTTTTGAGCGTTTGCTTTGTTTTCATTCTTACAGAGTGATTATTAGAGCAGGGCAGTCGTTAATTTTAGTCCGTGAGGTTAGTTCGGCCGAGAAATAGTGTGACCTGTCAGTGCGGTGGGCTTGTATGACCTATTGACAGCACTTAGAGGCTGACTCTCAGTTCCATCGTATTTCCCCATCATCTTGTCCGTGCCTGTCATTCTGCTTATCCCTTCTTCGTTTTGTCATCGCACCCTAACCCCATTGTTTCCATTCTTGACCTTGTGCGCGCATAGGTCTTTCTAGGATAAACAGGAAAAGTACGTTCCTCTAAGCCTGTTTCCACTTTCTTGCCAGGTCGTGATGTCCTTCCCCTCTAACTTGATATTATTTTAATGGTGCGTCCTTGTACAAGTTGTATTGTGTGCTAGTATGAGCCCCCATGCTTTGTTTTCTTACTATCGATCTCATACTTGTCTTTCTGTTTACCGCGTGTTAATGGCCGTCCGCCCATATCATTTAGTTTGCTCGATCTCCATCTGTCATTGAACTATTGCGGTCAGTCTTCCGTATAGGTTAACACCCACAGTATATGTCCTTTTTTTTTTTTAATAGGGTTAGAAATACAGTACTATTTGGTTTCCATTTTGGCGTGTCACAGAATCACGAACATTGTATCCCGTGATAGATTTTTTGTTGAGTTGTTTGATCAACTTCTTTGATTGACTGTGTGTTTGTCTGAACTTGTTTTCATTGTTTCATTGTCAGGCAGTACTTAATGCATTTTTGTCTTTGTACTGCTGTGTACGATTGGTTTGTAATAAATTTTCCGGCATTCCTGCACTCCTGCACCTTCAGGGCGGGCCGCCCTGTTCGGAATCACACACCGTAGAATTGACTTGTGAAACTACCACGATTTGCTTGCATGCTAATGTCTGGCGAGGTGTACTTTTGTCTTTCACTCAGTTTGTCTCGTGCTGTCTCACTGACTCCTGTCCTCGGACTACATTCCAGCGCTTTCAAGTTCTGTGTTAAATCTTGTTTTCTGTCTATTGATCGCTGTTCATGACTGTCTCTATGATAATGCACTGTCTTTTCATTTGTTTCCGTCACTTCACGTTATTCGGCCGATCTCACTTAACTATTCATCCATGCCGTGTTATGAGATGCACACGGTCTCTGTGCATCAGACTGATGGCTTGTTTGTCATCAACATAGATTCAAAGATGGCTATAGAGTTTATTGTCTACCTCTACTCCGAGATACTTTTACTGCCACAACCATCAACAAAATAATCACAGTTATGTTTGTAATCTGAATGCCCGTTTTCTTGCGCGGCGGTTTCAGTGTATATGACTGTGCCTTCGTATATCATGTGGTATGAATATGTTTGAGTTTCTAGTGCACTTCTTACATTTCGAAACTCCAACGGTGTCAGTTTCCTGGTGCATTGTGTGTGATTAGCCGTTGCGTTGTTTATATTCCACATACTGCATCGATTTTCATGTATGTCTTTGTCTGCATGTATACTTATGCATATTATATGTGCATGTTTTTGTTTTTTAGTAGTTAGTCGATGGCGTGGTATCTGACTTTCCGTCCGTAAGTCTGTTCGTCAGTTTGCCTGCGGTGTCTTCTTGGCCACCGGCCCAGGTCATGGAGCCCCTCGTCCGTCATTTTACTTGTACATTTTTGGCTGTCTGAGTGCTTGTTTTCCTCCAATCGATTCCCTCCCTGGTTTCTTTTGCTCCTGGTTTTATGGATCTATATAATTTAAGGCTGTCGGTACACCTCTTCCCCTCTCCCTCCCTCAAAGGACCGTAGATTTTGGACTAGACCTGCATACCGCTGTAACATAGGCAGGGGCTACTTTGTAGGAAATGGAGGGCATGGGGGGGAAGGGGGAAAGAGAGGAGCATTATCGATTCGTTGCTGCAAAACGTTTATAACTAACGTGGAGCTTAAAAATCCCAAAACTCTTCAGTGTTTCATAACACGATTCCTTCTCCCCATAACCTGTTAAACTTCCACACCTCTACGGCTGCAAGTGGCACTAGTTCAACATTCCTGTTGAAATTTCTAACAATTCGCCTGCCACTTTAAACACGATTACATTTTTGTCTCTCTACAAAATTTTAAAAAATGCAAATAATGTTGAGTGTTGCAGCACATTATCGGTATGTAGATATATCTGCATTTATATAGCAGTGAGAGACAGCAGGAGTGACTGTTTGCGGAAGTGGAGCTCCCGGCTGCACAGAATTCTATACGTGTATATGTGTTTGTGTTGGGACACGGCGCCCCAAGAACTCCGCGCGCGCATCACCCCATCCCCCTCGCCTAAAACAAAGAGCAAAAACTATGCTACTTACGGGTAATATTTTACAATATGAAGGGTCCCTTGACAAAACACATCATATATCATCGGCAGGTCATGGCAAAAAAGACCGTATACGAAATTTAATTCTGAACTATTGTAAATCTAGGACAGATGTCGCTATATGGAGTGAAAATATAACGTCTTCCTACAAGAGAGTCTGTGTTGTTTTTGCGCTGAAATCACTTTATTTTTTTAAGGCACATTGGTGATCTTCATGTCAGTACTCCTCTCCCAATAAAATACATGCGAAACTGTGAGTGCCCTTGATGAGGTAACAGAAATTAGGCACTTATTTTGTAGAAGCAAAGAGCTGTATTACAGAAGCATTCAGTTTTCTCAGAAAACAGTTTTGGCAAAGATAAGCCCTTTTGTCGTATGATGTTACAAATGTGCGCCCATACTCTCGACTGCTACCTAAAGTATGCTGAATCAACGCGTTTTGTCTTGAAGCCATTCATAAAACAAACCTTACCNCTTGACAAAACACATCATATGTCATCGGCAGGTCGTGGCAAAAGAGACCATATACGAAATTTAATTCTGAACTATTGTAAATCTAGGACAGATGTCATTATATGGAGTGAAAATATAACGTCCTCCTACAAGAGAGTCTATGTTGTTTTTGCGCTGAAATCACTTTTTTTTTAAAAGCACATTCGTGATCTTCATGTCAGTACTCATCTCCCAATAAAATATATGCGAAACTGTGAGTGCCCTTGATGAGGTAACAGAAATTAGGCACTAATTTTGTAGAAGCAAAGAGCTGTATTACAGAAGCATTCAGTTTTCTCATAAAAGTTTTGGCAAAGATAAGCCCTTTTGTCGTATGATGTTACAAATGTGCGCCCATACTCTCGACTGCTACCTAAAGTATGCTGAATCAACGCGTTTTGTCTTGAAGCCATTCATAAAACAAACCTTACCGCATTTGAACCCGGGCCCCATTTGGTCGTTACGAGCCTGTTACAGTCTTCGTCTGGTCACCTTCACCAGAGACTACAACGTACATGTACCAAATTTCCCAACTGGTGGCGATATTTGCGTAGTTGGGGGTGAAACACTGAATTTGCACGCACCAGCCCGTACTGTTACCGTTTGTTAAATGGGTGTTTTCTGTCTGTAGTAGGTCTGTTTTCAGTATTTGCGAGAAGTGGGCATGCATTAATATATGCCCCGAAATTGCCCTGTCATAGTTTTGCTGTTTAACGTCCACCTTTTTTCTGCCTTTACAACGCCAGTGATTTTTTTTTTTTTTTTGNCCCCTTAAATATAAGAGAAAGAATACTATACTGTATTATTGCCTTTCCACCCGGTTACACAAGGATCGATGCTTTGTTCTGTTAAGTCTGGGTTGAACATTTTATTTAAGCCCCACGAGTATCGGAAAAGGGGGGTTTAAGAAAAGGAGGGGGGGGGGATAGTATGGGGAACCCTGAGCCCAGGGATAGTGGACGCTGTTCCCTTAAGTATTAACATTAAGCCCTTCGAGTATCAGGAAAAGGAGGATTTGGAAAAAAGGGATTTTTTTTTTCACTGGCCAACTNGCACTTTCTGAAGTCTTGCGGGATTGGGAGAGAGGAGAGTTCGGAGAACGAGCGACAATAGCGCCTTAATTTTGATGTGTTTGACCGTGTGTTGAAGTGTCATTGATCATGTCTCACTCCGCCAAAGTACTCTTCGACATGACTGCACTAGCGACCCCACGAGCAATCGAACTACATATCCTATTGATCTCATTACACTAATGTCTATCTGTTCTTCTCCTCTTATCTGATCATCCAGTACATTTCTATCACTTTGTGGATAAAGTGGAGGTGGATAGGCTGGGAAGTGAGGCTGGGAGAGGGAGATGGTGGGAAGAGACCCGGGTGTCTGAAAGAGAAAGCAGTCGGAGGAAGTGGAATAGAATAGGGGTATCTAATTGCTGGCTTGCTGGCCAAACTACATCTATATCCAAAAAAAGAGTTTAAGACAGGGCCGACGAAGTAATTTACATTCAACGTCGTGAATTATTAAGAAACAAGTAGCCATGTATTAGGTAGGGCCCCACTGGATAACCAGAATATAAAAGTGGTCCCCATTCTGAAAAGTTTGGGCACCCCTGGAAAAGAATAATGCCACGATCGCAGCGAGTGGGTAAATAATGTCACGTGTCAGCTTGGCCAGTTGGCTATGGCGTTGGATGCAGGACCATGAGATCTTGGGTTTATCCCCATGACTGTGTTGTATACGCATAAGGAAAATATTTCAGTCAGAATTTCCTCAGTTCATCAGCTCGTAAAATTAATATCAGGCTATAGGCAGAAAAGGTAGTGGAATAATGATGGTGTTCAGCGCCTGTAAAATGGCAGCGGCAGTCCCCAGTCGAAGAATTTTGGAGCAATCTTGCTTGACCAGATATCCCTAATACATGTAATATGAAAACGCATGAGCCGGGTCCGCCTGATTAGGAGAGAAAAAAACAATTTTTACGTTTATTGTTGATATTAGAATGCTGTGAATTGAGAGATGAACCTCAAATAGATAGCTGACTTCATCTCTTCTCATCTCTCCCCCCCCC
>JAWQUT010000033.1:1151045-1164313 GCA_033807755.1 Ellobium chinense
GAGAGAGAGAGAGAGAGAGAGAGGGAGAGAGTGATTGTGTAAGGACGTTCATATAGAGAGAAAAAGAGAAAGNAGGGGGGGGGGGCAGAGTTCGCGTTTGAATTAAATTACATTACTGAGGTTGGTTTTCGTTCTACTGATGTGCGAATGAATCATTTCTTCTTTCAGTTGTACAAGGTTTATCCTATTTTTGGCAAGGTCGTTGCTGATCTAGCAGATTAAAGAATTGAGTTAGAAGTGCATCTCCTCTCCCCCACCCAATGCAAATCAATGTCTTTAAAATCTGGCAGCACTGATAAAATGATAGACAGATAGACAGGCGGGTGGACCGGCGGGCGGTGGAGCGACAGAAAGACAGGCAGGCAGTGTGAGAGGTGAGAAAATAGGCGGATCATGCTGCGTTGTTAACGATTTATTAAATTTTACCTCACCGCATACTTTGCATATTGAATACACACATTGTGCAAGACAGCGCCATCTGATTTTATGCCGTTAGCAGATGAGACTTTTCACCCTAGAAAGAACAGATTGTGGGAAGGGGACATGTTGCGTGAAAGACAAATTTGTAGACTGTATTAGATTGTTTATGAACAGGATCATAGTGCGTTAACTACATTTGCCATGAGCGAAATCAGTTCGTCATGTATCAGATGGGACCTTTTGCCTTCAGTACACATTAATAATAATAATAATAATAATAATAATTATAAAAATGAATATGACGACGATGACAACAATAATAATGGAGTTTTATAAGTATCGTTTCCAGGCTAATGCCTGCTCACGCAACTTCAACAGTACTGTTTGTTTTCTCGGTGGCTTGTTTAGCGGTATGTATAATTTNTAATGATGATGATGATGATGATGATGACGACGATAACAATAATAAAGCAGTTTTATAAGTATCGTTTCCAGGCTAATGCCTGCTCACGCAACTTCAACAGTACTGTTTGTTTTCTCGGTGGCTTGTTTAGCGGTATGTATAATTTGTCAATCCGAGGTCGAGCCATCTCTTTCGAAGATCCCTCCGTTACCATCGAAAAATAATTATCGGGGCATGATTTGCCGTAACGCGGCCGATCAGCTGTGACCAATTATATCAAATGGTCACCAAATCAAAGCCGAGGGACAACTTTGTCGTAACATGGGAAATGAGCTGTGGCGTGTTGGGCAAAAGCGTGGATATACAGTATTATATTAGCTGTTTATAATGTATGCATATTATAATTATCTGATTCATATCACAGCGGACTTTGGTGTAACGCGACGGATGCGCTCCGTGATTGAAAGTATGTTATTACTGCGGTCTGTTCCACGTACATACATTCTACATAATCGCAGCATCTATTTAAAAGTTTTCACCTTTCAGCTAGTAGAGTACTATAATTTCTATAAGTCATTGGGTTATCACAGCTTCTTTTATTCGAAACGTTTCACAATTTTCGAGGGTTTTTGCGATTATGCGGAACCGACAGTGTTTTTGACTTGCACACCTGGTTAACGAGATGATGTTTTGGAGTCGTGTGCGTCTATCTCTTTATTAATCAGTGCTGCTTTTACACAGTCGGTGATGGGAGGTGGAAGAAATGATGTGAGACATTTTGAGGGTTTAGAGGGGTGAGGGAGGGAGGGGGTTAAACGCCAACGGAATGGCGAACACCATTTAAAGAGAAGAGAAGAGAAGAGAGAGAGAGAGAGAGAGACAGACAGACAGACAGACAGACAGACAGACAGAGAGAGAGAAAGAAAGAAAGAAAGAAAGAAAGAAAGAAAGAAAGAAAGAAAGAACGAAAAAGTGTCACGTGGTGAAGAGTGTCATTTGTTTTTATTATGGTGACTCATACATGAACAAAATAACAAGATAAAGGAAAGTGACCTAAAGCCCCGCTACCTAATTTGTGTCTTATATTACACAACAGTTCCACATACCCCTTCACACTCTGTATGTGTGAATGTATGGAGAAGGGGTGAGAGTGATAAAAATAAACTGTATTGATATGCTTTGGTTACAGTGCTTGTCTCTCTGACTGCCCTGGTACCATATGGCTTCCAGAAATGTCGAAATGCCATGTTGTATTGTATTTTGGGCACCGCGGGCTCAGTGACCTGAAGACAGCTTTCCACGCCAGAAGGCATTATATCCTCTTTCATCAGCTTGGAGAACTTTTAACTATCGTTGGATACTGCTATAATCATTTGATGTAAGCCATAAAAAGATTAACATAGCGAAAATATATGGCAACATTGTACAATGCGATAAGTCTCTCATATAGAGGAATAATATTTGGATTGCTGTTTGTGTTGCCGTGGATGTGACTATATTAGGCTTACTCATAGGAGCGCTTGAAGACTCAAGATTGTCAGACCGTGACACATAAAGACACATAACTGGTTTTGAAGTGGAATCCTCTTGGTCCGGTGGAAGCCCGTGGTGGTATGGGCTCAAGTAAATAGTGCGGTCTGTGGTATCTGTATGACGTAGATCTAAGTGTGACCAGTGAAAGTCAGTAAGAGGAGTGGCTGTACTGCAATACAGAATGAGTTCAAGTTCCTATACTATATTGTTCTGAACGACAAGGATTGGTCTAAATGTTCTGTGGCGGGGGACAAGCCTAGACGATCCCGCTTTACTGTAATCCACTTAATGGCAACATCCATTTAGTGGAATATTTTTCAGGTTACGGGGGGAAAAAAAAGATTTTCTTCTATATATGAAAAAGGACAGGACAATGACAGTGCCCTGCAATCGTAACCTTTCTCAAATTCCGTATGAATTGCTTTAAAGCAGAGTCGGTTGTATATAATTCACGATCTGAAATCACATTGAGTGTGACATGCTTCTCTTGCAAACCGTCCCAAAGATATGTTATCAAAAGTATGTATCGTTATCATACTTATATGATGCGTTTCTCTTGCTCTACATCCCCCAAAGTATTTTATCGAAAGTATGTTATCACACTGCATTGAATGACCCCAAGTTCTGAAGTTCATCCACTTGTGTCTAAATATAATATCCTTCTATCTTGAACTCAGCTGTTTGGTGATGTCATGCCCACTATCGAAAGGGTCAACGGGTATTTCTTCAGGCACAGATTGGTGTAGCCCATCCTATATCATGCAGTGTCGGTTCGTGTTGTATGGGTGTCGTCCATCTAAACACTCAGAGATGAAAATTATCATTAGATGATTGCAGCATGATTACACTTATGGACAAGTTTAAATGAAATAGAAACGCTTGACCTAAATGTAGTAATAATTATGTTGTGTCGGCGGTGTGAAAGAGAAGAATGAGCTCGGGAGGAGAGAGAGAATAAAAGATAGAGAGAGAGAGAGAGAGAAAGAGAGAGGGAGAGAGAGAGAGAGAGAGAGAGAGAGAGAGAGAGTGAAAGAGCGAGAGAAAAAGATAGAGGTTGAAAGTTATGTAATCGAATGACATTTTCATGTAGACATCTCATAATTGTGCCTCTCTCCTGTAACATGTTATCATCGTTTGTACCGGTGACATACCGCCCCATGCTGTTAGAGAATCATTACAGTATTAATCTTAGTTGGATCCTGGTGACGCGCCCATCCTCAAGCGGCCTACAGTTGGTGGTGTGCCGATATCTGAAGTTTTGATTATCGCGATGCTCAGCATTGGAGCTCTGAGTATCGAAAATTTTTATTCTACTTCGATTCCGATGCTGGGTACCTGGTAAGAGTTTCGACATTTTCTATATCTTCGATAATTCTGATATTTTTTATACCTTTTCAGACATCATGCTTTGCGCTGACAGATATCGAAATTGTATGGAAAGTATCGAAATAGTCATAATTCCTACATATCAAAAGCATCGATAATTAGAAACGATACCGCCCAGCACTGTCTACAGACTCTATACTTGTGTGGGTGTGCCACAACTATAAGCATGAAATTCACACCTCAAGGCAATCTAGACACGCATTACATCATGGCTATTATATCGTTTATTAACAAGTGTCCCATAGATGCTATTAGTAGATCTTATGCTTGATTGCTCTTTGCCTGTGTTCTTTGTGCACTAGAGTGTGAATTCTGCTTAACCCTCTAGTGCCCAATGGTCCATATTTGGCAACCCACACAACCCAGTAGTCCTAATATGGCACGGATGTTTCAGTGCCCGGAGGTCCAAATTTGACCCAAAATTTTTCACCTATTAAATATTGAAATTTTTCAAAATCAATGTTTTATGTGTATTTTGAGTGGCATTTGAAGTGTGTATGTGAATTTTCAGAATTTTTCTACTAGTATTTCTCTGCCTGGGCACTAGAGGGTTAAAGGTACCCGTAGTGGTCTAGTCATGCATCACACCATTGCTGTCTTCTATGCTGTCCCATAGGTAGAATCTCAATACTTGCTCGGTCTTCTGCCTGTGTTTATTGCCCCCTAAAGTATGAAGATTCTCTTTGGAGAGTCTCGGAGATATCTTGCATTTGTGTGAAAAACGTTTCAGTGCTATTTACTTTTTCATTCCTTTCAAGCTTCAGTGAAGGTGAAAAAAGCGTTTTTTCTTTTCACACACGGACCGTAACAGTCTTGTCAGTTTATGATAAGGGAAAGAGTTTATTCCTCAAACCTAAGCATAGTTCTTACACTTCGACTTACAGCGATGTAAGCGGTCACTTGCAGAAGAAGGCAACTGATTTTTGGTCTCACGTATGGTTGCTAATTTTCTGAACTTCCTTTTCTCTTTCGGCTCTGCCTCAACGGCCTTAGACGGAAAGTGAGTCGCATAAACGTCAGTTACCTTTTCTTTCTGCGGAAAACGTCAAGTCTGGCCCAACCAGTAATATTTCGACAACATCAAGAATTAATCGGCGATAGGAGACGAAAGCGTAGGCTCTAAGTCTAAACTATCAGGCAATAAAATTCATGCTAGCAATGCGCAATTGTGATTTGTTGGGAGTGTAGATGTTATGTCTTGAACTTCGATTTGAAAAATTGAAAAGCACAGGCTGGTTGTTCCATCCCAATTGCCTTGCAGTTCTCCAGATCTCTAAAGTGGAATCATAAGCTATAAGTCTCAACTTTCAGGCCATAAAATTTGTGCTAGCAATGTGATTTATTGGAGTCTAGGTGTTTTGTCCTGAGCTTTGAGTGGAAAAGTTGAAAAGCACAGACTGGCTATTCCATTCTTACTGCCTTGCAGTTCTCCAGATCTCTAAAGTGAAACCACATTAAACATATCAATACCAACAACAACCACATTATTTGAAAGCTATTTATTAAAATAAACCCCCGTTTTATCTTTAGAATACCCATTTTTTGTCCTAAATAACTTTACCAGGTTGACTTTTTTCAGGTTAACCAATCCCCCTTCCCCGCCCCCACCTTCCCTCGGGTATATATTGCTGACGACCACAACAGACTTAAAGGGAATGTTCAAGCCCCACTATAAATTATCCAGAGCACAGCCTTGGAAACGGCTTAGGCTTGTCAAATTACCTTGGACAATTTTTCCAGACGGGTGCATGGGGTCATAGACAGGGCTGTGGCCAGACCAAGTCACCTAAATAGATGTGACATACAATGGCGTGGCGAGGAGAATTGTATTGGGGGGGGGGAGGGGGGNGTTTATGAGAGAGATACATTTTTTTTTTTTTTTGGTTGAGGGAAGAAAGGATCACTCATGTAATGATGATGATCATATCATTGAAGACAGGCAAGGCTCAGTTTAGAAGAAGAGGAGAAAGTCACAGACATGGGCGAGGGTACAGTCTCTCCCGCGAGTCTGCCGCCGGGTCGACAAACCTGAGAGTGTTTCTTACAGGAATCGTCACAGTCACACACCTCCCCCTCCAAGCAGGGTACTTAACCTATTTCAAACACTCAGGTCATACATGTGGTTCGATCATTGCGTTTAGTCATGAAGCTGGGACAGTGTCGCACTATTACTCCATAAAAAAGAACGGCGTGACAGTTGCAGTCACAGTAAGGACCGTAAGATCAAAACCCTCGACGAGACGACACTCCCCTTTCTATTCCTTGTCACTCGCAGTTTTGGATGGCCTCTCATGTCTTCTCCTCAATTTCCACTTCCCCCCGATCCGTGTGTACTCGAAACCTCTATTTTTAATAGTCCTTTTTGTTTAGTTGCCCTCCTACCTCCCGGCCTTGTGAGCATCATAGGGGCTGCTGTTTATAGCGACTACAACTTTACTGTTATTGTTTTCAGTGACGTACTTGGAGAACAAGACAGAGACAGATAACCTCCTCTCCCTCCTCCCGAATTCCATATATGACCAGCAATAGCAAACACGTCAACAATTTTCGAAAACGTGCAACAACAACGACAGTTTATCATTGCAGTCGATATTTAGCAGGGTTTGACGTCTTTCCAGAGAAAGCAGAGTATCTGGAGCCCTGTCAGTATCTTTAAGTACTACTGATAAGACTTTATTGTTAGTTTTTGGTACTTATTGATCTTGTCTGTTAAAAGCATGAATTGATTTGTTTGAAAATGGGATCGAACATTTTTTCATGCATGGCAGAGCGCAGTAAACTTCAGCATTTATGTTGTTTTTGGCCGAGGAGCAACCCGTTTCTCAAGGCCTGATCTTATAGGTAGTTTGCACTACTTCCCGAGGCCATGTTTGTTTCTGGGTTAGGATGCACGAAGAAGGTGTGAGGCCAGATTTCTAGTTATAGACGTCTAACAGCTGTTACAGAATCCTTCACCTGTCGACTAGATACGTTCAGCTAAAAGGGCTAATGAATAAGCTATTTAAAAAAAAAAAAAGAATGATGGGTAGGTCCGTAATAATTGGCTTTAAGCATGTAAAGCAAAAGGCATGTTGGGAGTAAACCAAAAAAAGCGGGAATGAGAATGTTGCAGAAAAAGAAATATTACGAAGTTTCCACCAGAAATCTTCAGTATAAAACCCAAATCTAGCGGAAGCGGAGTGGATTGATCTGGTCTCATAGTTTCCGATGGAAAAATTACATCCGTACCCTCGTCAGAACGTGTCATGCTCCGCTTACGAAACAAATTAACACCAACGGTTTCAATCATTAATTTCTTCTACAGATCCTCTCATTTATTCACTGACAGTTTTAATAATATGCCTCGATCCTTGTCATAGACCGTGCAAATTTTTAATGTCATTAACCGGGCAGATGTAACCAATTCTTGCCGATAGCCTACATTAATGTTGCCTCCCACCGCCATTGTTATGAAACGGAGTTAGAATCGTGTGACGTCAAACACTACCTATCTAAACCGAAATCGAAATTACGTAGATTAGGTTTTCTTTTGCTGAAGGATTTACTTCTTATCCCTAAGAGACAGCACGCGCGACAAGATCACTATGTTATTAGAGTCGATAAATACTGGGCTAAAGCGCAGCATAATAATAATGTTAATATTATGGTTTTGTGTGGGTGTATACGAGTGTGTGTTCTATTGAAGAAGAGATTAAGAGGTAAAGTAACGTAAGATTACCCTTGAGTAGTTCAGAGTGAGTAGCTGACAGTAGAGGTGTACACGTTTATATGAGAACATATCATCACATCTTTGAACGTAAATAATATAGATATCTATCTGTCTGTCTGTCTGTCTGTCTGTCTGTCTGCCTGTCTGTCTGCCTGCCTGCCTGCCTGCCTGCCTGCCTGCCTNGTCTGTCTGTCTGTCTGTCTGTCTGTCTGTCTGTCTGTCTACTTGCCTGCCTGTCTGCCTGCCTGCCTGCCTGCCTGCATGCATGCATGCATGCATGCCTGTGATAACGCCCTCCAATCAAAAGAAGGAGGCTTTGTTGACACGACAGTGTAATACTGTTTAAATAATGGTACATTCTTGATACTTCGCAAGGCTTCAGCACTGATCTTACATGTACATCCTAACCCTTGGGTCCCACAAAGTATTCATGTAATGGCATTCCTTTTATCCCATTCGACATACTGTACGTCTTATGTGCTAGTATGAATTATTTCTACGTACTGAGACGCTGTACTTCATGCTGAAGCGCCGTAAAAGACTCAGACAAATCTACGCACAGGCTAATATGTTCATGGTGCAATCGACTCCGCATAATCGTAGTCAATTCAATAGCAACTTCTGCAAATTTGCAAGAGTTCATAAATAACAGAATACTGTAATTCGTATAAACTTCATCGGACCGCCACTTACCTTTATCGCAACTTTTTCCATACTCCCATGGAATTACGACTTAGAGTAGTCAACTGTAATTTTATCACACCAAAGCTTGAAAAACGTGACGCAGCAAAGGAGTTAACACGAAATTCCTGTTTAGATATGCTTGTTGTCATGGTAATGCCTGACTGGTTGCTCTGTCAGATCTCACCCTTGTGGACTAAATTAAACAAGAATGAGTATAAAGTCATGACATGGTTTTGCTTTGCATGAATACGAGTGAAACAGAAAATACCCGACTTTTGCAAATGTAGATGAAGCCATGTTAAAAAAAAAATACGCTTTCAATGCAGGGCATATAGAGTTGTCACAGACACCCCCCCCCCCCCCCCNGTTTATTTAGGAAAAAAAAAAAACCCAAAAAACAACGGAAACATTTAGTATTTCCAGGTCATGAAAATAGCTGGAATTAGAAAAGAAAATGTTCTGCTCACACGAAAAAAAATAAAAGGTCGAAAGAAATCAGACTGAAGAACTAATAAACTTCCTTAAGTCAACCTACAAGTTAAAGAGTAAAATCTTTTCGAGCTCTGGATATGTCATCCGACAAAAGGTTGTGTGTGTTGATTTGAAAGGTCATATTATCATGGAAAAATAGATCACTTGGAAGTACAGAAAAGTCACTGCAAACGATTTTTGAAGTTCTGTGGCAATCTTGTGTTAAGCAGATGAATTAACGTGTGTGGAAAGCCACAGTTCCTGACCATGTGGCCAATTCTCATGGGCCTTATGCTGATTGCTCCAATAAATCAGTTGTACTATAATCAAGGCCAGGTCAATATGTACACAGTGAAGTCCATTGTTAGAACAGAGCGTTGTTCACGAAGACCTTCATATCAGGAGTTTGGAATTCCTCGGAATTAAGGCCCGGACCTGCCCCCTATAAGAGATTGTAAGGAAACAGGGAAAGTTTCGTTTGCGAAGCGAAAGGACTTTGTGGGTAATCATGTTTCAGAGTTAAAGCACACCACTGACTGCTTGTAGTGTAATTGAATGTCGTCATTTCATTCTTAAAAAGTCTCCCACGCTAATGTGATTTAGTCTTAGACTGACGACATGCTTGGGAGAACGTGACCGCGATTCCAAAGGGATTCCATGTACTGTGTTTATCTGTTTGAATTACTAGCCCTAGCTGGTACGGCAATTGTACTGTGTCTCTCTATTTGAGTGACTAGCCCTAGGTGTTATGGGCTTCAGTAGTTAATTTATACAGGATCCTCGAAAAGTCTACTCCAGTAGAGTTCAATATGTGTTGGGAATGTAACTTACTTTGTGAAATAAATTAACAACAATTGATAGGGACTGTTAATAAGCGAGGCCATTTCAAATTAAGTTTCATGGATTGATTCTTATGAAGGTACTTATTATTCAGTGAACAGATACATTATCTAGAAATGCGCATTTTCAGCAGCGTTTCAGCTTTCGAAAAATTTCTTGGAATATCAGGACTACTGGTGTCTTTACCTTTGGGTGAACATTCTTATTCAACATGTAGATACTGCATTGAGAAAAATTACAGGAAATGTGATGTCATGCAGCCTCAACCTACTTTTGAGACTGATTAACCCGAAACCGAATGTAATTGGCTGATTTCTTTCTTTTTTTTCGTTTATTTTTGTAATCTCCGAGAATGAACAAATCGCACAACAGAGTTTCTAGGGGCACAGATATTTTTAGTTTGGCCCAAAGGTGAAATATGAAATTATTGAACCTTCTAGTTGTTGGAGACGAAACCCATGTCTTGAGTATGATGGTTTTGTTACTCGAGTAAATGCTTTTGAGAACCTCTGAAGTTCGACAGGTTCCATTTTATTTGGTTAAAGGACAGTAAACCATTATGTACCAGCTGTTGCAACTTTGTCACCATGCTGCTCCACATGATTGCATCAAAGTCAGAAAACGCGAAGTTTTTATGGGTGGTCTCTGTTCTGCTCCCACTCATGCATTGTTAATAAGTTATAAAATCGGCATTTTTTTTAAGTTTTGCATTTCGGTAGTCGTACTGTCGAGACCGCTCAGTTGCGGTCTGCTAAATCACAACTTCGGCTTAACCACAATATTCCCCGGGTAAGGGAATATATAAAAAATCACTAGATAATCGCAGTTGCGCTTGATCATAATCTTTTTCGTAGCCCCATTGAAACGGCATCATTTATATCATCCGTGATGTTCAGCGCGCAGGGTGACTAGATTTATTCTGGATTGTTGGGAATTCTTTGCAAAGGGTATCTCGTAGAAGGTTGGCCCACCAAAGCCTTAAGACATCGCTCGCGAATTTTGTTTTTTGATTGTAGAGTGCCAGTGTATACTATTCTGTGTAGTGTACCCACTTTGATGAAACAGACACTTATATATCGGGACATGGGGCTCACAAGATGTGCATCAGTGAAGATTATCAAAATCCAAAAACTGCCATTTTCTTTTAAGGTTGAGCATACTAGCTCCATAGGACTATAACTTTTACTGCCAAGTAACCAGCCAAACTAAATTTTTATTGCCAAATAACCAGCCAAACCAACCAGACAGCATCTGGATTCAGTGGATTGTTGGGCTGCCTTGCGGTGTTGAACATCGGCCTCCGTGCTGGAGGTGAGGGTGCCCCAACGACATTATTTTCTCCTTTCATTGGAAATGCCAAGACTCCTGGGAGAGCGGAGATGCAAAGACTCGTGGGACAACATGAAATTCTGGCTTTCTTGTTTATGCTGGATGGCCGTCGGCGGCACTGTTACTGTGAAGGTTGGTGCTGTAATAGAGATAACACTTATAATCGGCGAAACAACAACAACAACAACAACAACAACAACAACAACAACAACAACAACAACAACAACCATTTCTTATGGGATTTCTCTACATTCCATATTGCGGACTCCAGTAAGAACTCTGACGGTCTTGCGTAGACTCTACATTACTACCTGCGAGATTGTTGGGCGGAAACCCGAACTTAATCCTTTGAGTACTGATTTCCTTCTTTGCGTACCTCAAATTGTGAAAAGTTAGAGAAACTTCTCTCTCTCTCTCTCCCTCCCTGTCTCTCTCTTGTATGTATGTATGTATGTATGTATGTATGTATGTATGTATGTATGTATGTATGTATGTATGTATGTATGTATGTCTGTCTGTCTGTTGCAAATACATCAGCATCAGTGCAGTTTTAGGCACGTACAAAGTTTGGAAAAGACGATTGACAGTTAAGCCAGCTGGCAATATCGAGTAGTACGTGTACATACAATTCCGGATCGATTCGGTTTGTAAATCGAACATGTACTCAATAAAGTTCTTGAGATATGTGTGTATGTGTGTATGTATGTATGTATGTTAGTATGTATGTATGTATGTATGTATGTATGTATGTATGTATGTATGTATGTATGTATGTAGCATCAAATATTATGAAACCATAGCTATTCAGATAGAAGATAAACCAGAGCATTAACATAATGTGCCATGTTTGCATAGTGGCGTATCGGACTCAGAAGGTCCAGGTATTCCCGTTGAAGGGACAGAAATGAGTTGGCCGTCAATTATAGATTCCAGTAGTCTTAATTTGTATCTCGTATTGCAAATTATGCGTGTTCTTTCCGTCTAATCTTAGTCTGTGTGTCGTAATGCACTTTATACGCCTCTTTCCCATGAAACCTTAGTCAGTGTGTCGTATTGCAGCTTATACACCTTTTCCATTAGTCGTAGTCTGCGTGTGGTTTTACATTTTATACGCCTCTTTTCCATGTGATATATTTTATGTGTCGCATTGCACTTTGAAGGTCTCCTTTCCACGCAATCTTAGTTTATTTGTCGTCTCCTTCCATACGTCTCCTTTCTGTTCTAAGCGCCTCTTTGTCTCTGCAAGGTCGTTTTATGTAGATACTCTCCTCAAACTCCACGATAAAACAGATACACTTATAGAGAATTTGTGTAATGTAGAACTTCAAAATGTCGTATAACAGGTGTACAGTTTCGGAACATGAAGTGCTTTCATGAGGCATCACATCCATTCTATGATTCTGTAGAGCTGTGTCAGCATCGCGTGTAAGGCATCACGAAATAGATTTCGATCCCCTTCCGACCCATTTTTTTTACTGTAGGTTATTCATTATTTCTTTGCAGCTTACCCTGTCCACCCCTCTTTATCAGAAAAAAAAATGTATCGCTGAAATATGATCAATGATTACAGCTCAATCAGTATTCAGTTATTATTAATGCTCAGTCCATTTTTGTTTGTTTATGCTCAGAGACATAAACTATCAACAGCGCTAACTCCGGATAATGTTATAAATCAGCTAAATTAAAAAAAAAAAGTGCACATAAACACTACAGTCTTCAGTCAACCTGCTTAACCTGCACGCGTGATAAGCGTTTTAGATCTTATACTTTGCTGGGAGTTCAGAAATGTCAACGTATTGATCCTGAAGGCCTCTGCTCCTGAGTCTGCCCAGCCCAGCCTAGCGTCTACTTTACTTCACTGTCTAAGAGAGGATGAGCTTCTTGTCTGAGTATGGCTGCAGTGTCACTCCAGCCCTAGGACTATTACTCCTGCTCGTTATGGAATCGGTGGGTATACAAACCGCTTTGTCTGTTACGATCGATTGTCAGGTTGGTGTAAACGCAGAAATTACTGTGGGCTACATCCGAAACGTCCACTTTACAACCAGTTTGAACCCGAAACGTCCACTTCGCAAACAGTTTGAAGAGAAAAATTAATACAGGCAAACATGGGGTTAAGAATTTGGGCTGAAGTTTGGTATTTTGTCATTCGGTATGAGGTATAGCAAGAGGTAAGAAGTATATGATCACAATGCTCAGTAACTTTGAAATTTTGATTATCGGATCTCCATCCCTCCTCCTCACCCCCCCCCCCNCCCCCCCCCCCCCAAACCTCACATAAAAGAAAATGAAAAATATATTCGCATTAGATACAGACATCAGTCCATCAATCCTGTCCATTCCTAAGTTACCACCCCGTGTCCACCCAAGTTGCTTCATCCAGCCTCAGATATGTTAGAGAAGTCTATTTTTACAGTTAAACCACATAGACATAGGCAGTCAAAGTACCGGGACAGAATAATATAATCTTGACTTTTTTTAGCCGTGTGTGTG
>JAWQUT010000033.1:1171418-1195611 GCA_033807755.1 Ellobium chinense
CCCCAAAAAAAAAAAAAAATTGTCACCATACTTTGACCTTGCTGACAGGGCTTCTTCTTTTGATCCACTCCACGCCTTGACATGTAAAGCCTCTTTGCCCGCCGGTTATGGTAAAATTGCATGTTAATAGTTAGTTTTACTGGTCACCCTGGACCTTATCTAGTCTAGCTCGCTAGCTTTGTTAAAGACCTACTGTAGAATGTACATGTAATGTAAAGGCTTGCCACGAGGAGGTGTGATTTCTGACACGTTGGAGTGGCAGCTCGAGAAACCTGTGAAAGGAGTGGAATGCATTGCTTGTTTCTGTATGTTGCCCACATTGAGGAGTGGGGAACAGTGGTGGAACGTAGGGTTGTGGATTAGGGATGTCACTCCTGGATGCAAGTTCAGGGAGGAAGAAAGAGCGACAGAGGGAGAAAGAGAGAGAGAGAGAGAAAGAGAAAGAGAGCGACAGACAGACAGACTGACTAGAAGAAAGGGAAATGCCTGATGATGAGATAGTAAGAAAAAAAGAAAGAAGAAGAGGAATGAATAGAGAGTAGTAGGGAACAGTGATTGGGGTTGGGGTTGCCGCCTGTAGTAGTTGCAGTTTCTGGACAGAGAAACAGAGAGAGAGAGGTTGAGAGAGAGAGAGACACACACACAGAGACAGCGAGAGAAAGATAATTGAAGGAATAGGAGAAAGACGGGAGTGTCAGAGGATGGGATAATGGGAGAAATAAGGGAAAGAGGAAGAAGCAATAACTAAAAACGAACGGATGTTATTGTTGGACGGGACGGGGAAAAGAGGTTGCACGATTTCAGAGACGAAGAGAAGGATGGTTTGTATATATGGGGAAGGGGAGGGGACCAAATTTTACATTGCATTTGGGCGCAAAATAACTATGCGCCGTCCCTGGATGAGGCATAAGAGCATGAAGAAACATCACGAGTTGGGAGGTGGGAAGAGCCGCTGTTGGTGGTGTAATGTTGCTCCGCTGACGCAGCAAATCTGATCAGATTACGGCTAAAATCTCCTAGGGCAGGGTGCCCCGCTTGGAAACTTTCAGACAGCGAAGTTGGGTTTCACTTCCCAGTGTCTGAAAAACTAAAGTCATGTTGCAGATGTTACGATACAAATCTGATTTGTTGAAACGGTGTTGACCTCTCTTGCCGATCTCCTTGCTTTCTGTGAGAGCAAAATGTGTGTGTGTGTGTGTGTGTGAGAGAGAGAGAGAGAGAGAGAGAGAGAGAGAGAGAGAGAGAGAGAGAGATGTCAAGAAAGACTAGTTACACTGAGGGAATGTTTGAAAAAGGTCAACCCTGGCCACACTTTAAACAACTGTCTAGACTTCAAAGTATGAAAATAGCAATCTGTTGCCCTTACGAGACACAGCATTCCTTACACTGCAAGCCTTACATGTTTCTTGTTTCTTATCAGTTAAAGGAACATCCAAAACAAAACAAAAGGGTTTTGCACATAAACTTGCTTTTTCTCTGCAACAGGGGCGTTACAACCAACAGGGGCTTTTAGTATTTGGAGCGGNGGGGGGGGGGGGGGGGTTACATGTGTTATCAGCATGCACAATGAGGCAGATACATGTGGTTTGTTGGTATAGCGTCAACATTATCATCATCATCATCATCATCATCATCATCATCATTATCACCATTACAACAACAACAACAACTACTTCAGCAGCAGTAGAAAGAATAATAGTTACCACAGATAAACAAAGAAACCTCCAGTANGGGGGGGGGGGGGTTACATGTGTTATCAGCATGCACAATGAGGCAGATACATGTGGCTTGTTGGTATAGCGTCAACATTATCATCATCATCATCATCATCATCATCATCATCATTATCACCATTACAACAACAACAACAACTACTTCAGCAGCAGTAGAAAGAATAATAGTTACCACAGATAAACAAAGAAACCTCCAGTATTGTAGGGAGGACATAAAATTAAGAACAAAATGTGCTCATTCACAGGTCACATGAAGACATCAAAGTTCATATACATTTGCAAAGTTTAATGAAAATTCAGACTAAAACAAAATCTCCCCCTCCTCACCAGACTTTCTCACTAGTCACTGAAAATACACAGGAACACAATTATTACCAGAGGCTTTATATACAAAACACTTGCGCTATAACCAAACATTTTGCAAAGTAATAGCAAGCTTAGATTAGTCATACTGATATTACGAAATATGCTTAAAATGAAGGGGCGTCCCATGAATTTCGTAATGAGCGTGCTCGTGCGTGTCGGGGAGGCAGTGACTCTCTGACTGACATTCTCTCTCTCTCTCTTCCCCCCCCCCCCCCCCCCCCCCCCCCCCCCCCCCNCCCTGCCCCAACCCGCAAGGTTCTGACGCTTCTGTATATAGAATTGCTTCTTTCTTTGTTTGTGTTTGTATTTTGGGTAAGCCATGTGCTTGTCATTCAAATCTAGTTTATGGACATCATGTGAAGTATATAATATCTAATCTCAGACACTCAGTTTTCTCTTGATTCTTTTGGCGAAGCTCCTGGATCTTCTGATCTCTCTCTCTCCTTCTCTTCACTCCTCAGCATGCCTGGGCCGTGTTCATATGTAATAATAATTATATATAAATGATGACGGTAATAATGAGACTTAGTAGTTTTGTATCCAGACCATGACCCACTCAAGCAACTTCACAATAGTAGGCCAGATTACTCAAAGACATTCTCAGCTCCTTGAGGAAAGGAGAACATGCAGTGCCATTGCCAGTAGCAATATCTTTGACGGCCAGCTGACAGCTGCACATTTTACAGATGGGTGGACCGAAGAAAAACACAGTGACATGCTTTCCCAAAGCACTTTCAACATGACTATAACAGGAATCGAACCCATGACCCTCAGATCTTGAGTTCAGTGCCATCATAGTTTGGTCACACTGTTCCAGCATGCCGTTTTGTCCTTTTGTTTAGTTACGTCGGTGCCCGTTTTAGATTTGTCGAACTTTTCAGTTATCTGTCTATCTTTTCATAAAAAGTATGTGTGTGTCCCACTGTTTGGCTTGTGTCTGTCTATCTTTGTATATCTCTCTGAATCTGTTTGCTCCTCTTTTGCTTGGCAATCTCGCCATGACACTGTCCTTTCGTATCAGTTCCTCAGTCTTTATACATGTGTATTTGTCCTTATCATCAGTCCATTCATCCATTCACATAATTATTTCTCCTCAATACTGTCCTTACCCATTATTTCCACTAACGGATCCTTGCAGGTCTACTTGTTCACTCTCCATCTATTTCTTTTCCTTAATTCTTTTGTCTTCTTCCTTTTCCTCCACTTTTACTCCTTCTTTCTTTCCTTATTCTTTTTCTGTTACTCTGATCCCTTCCTCACCCCTCTTTCTCTTTCTCTTTTCCCTTCTTCTTCTTCTTCTCTCTCTCCCCTCCTTCCCTCTTTCTCTCTGCTTCTTCTCTAAATCTCTGTCCTGCTACTCTCTTGCTCTCCCCTCTCTTTCCCGCCCCTCTCTTTCCCTATCTTTCCAGTAGCCTGAAATACACTCTGTGAACCACAACAGAATACATTTATCACAAACAGAAACATGTGTTCTGCGTTTTGAGGTTTGCGGCACAGAAAAGAACAACATCATAAGTTTGGTAGTATTCTGCATCCATCCTGTGCAAGACTCACTGTTTGATTCATATATGCAACATACTGTACACTGTGTGTCCTTCATAGTGAATTACAGCATAAAAGGAAAGAGCACATAAAAGAGATCTTGTTAAATCCATGTATAGCAGAGGATCAGATTTCACTGAGGCCTGCATAACACAATGCTTGAAACTGAAGGAAGAAGTTTTATTGCGCAGAGAATTTCATTCATTGCTCTTAAAAGTGGAATTTACAAACTACTCAAAAGAATGATTGTATGCATTATTTTTATTATCTTTAATAATATATAAATGTCATATGCCAGTTACAGAGATGAACATTTTGTACATGCTCTTGAGGACTAGTGACTGAAATTGAGTGGACTGTATTTTATCAGTAGCAACGTTTTTTTAAAAAAAAAAAGAAAGTCATGCATAACCATTGCAGTTTTTTTTTTTAACAAGCACACCAAATTTATATAAATCAATAAGAAAACAAAATATTTACTAGCCAAGAGGCACTGGGCGGAATTTGATATTTGTCATCTTGGTATGAAAGCTCTTAAATTTGGGCATGCCTTTTAAACATAGGATGAGAGGGTAATATTGGTCTGTTTATGCTGTATAGGGTGAGTTGCATGTTCCTTGAAATGTCAGGCTTACTGCTGAATGACTGTTTGGCCAATTTCTCACAGACAAGTTTGGTTGTGATAGTTTTTCTTTCCAGATGTCAGAATCTTTGTCTTGGGTATATTCCTTGGTTGGCTGAAAGGCGAGGAGTGCCACTTTTTATGAAATGAAAGTCCTTGTGCATTGCTGGAAAGTTTACATGCATTTTAGCCCCTGTTTTTGTCGGCTTCATAACTTAAATTAGGATATATCTGACAGGATTTGTGGAGGTTTTGGAAGCGGGAGAAATTCTTGTAATTTTTTTTGAAAATCCAAGATGTGGCAAAATCGTGGACCACAGACAACATTATAAAAACTCATGGAGAGTCATGAAGATCTTAAAATAATGGATCCCTTGGAGTGTGAGGGACAGAACTTCATGCCTGAACTTCTGATATTGTCTGAGTCAATGGCTTTTTCCTCTGTGATGAATTCATGTACGTGGTGCTCAGGCTGACTGAATGCTTTTTAAAATGAATTTATGTCATTCTTTCATTCCTTGTAATATAGCATCAATGAATATATAGAATTATTTTCTTTCTACTAATTGAACAATCTGAGACTATTAATCCAGCGGTGAAAAAAAAAAAGTATCTTGGCATGCGGAAAAACTGTGAAATTCTGTGGAAAAATATATACATTTTTGTGTTTGAACCATGACCTTCATAAGCATGATCTAGGTTGTTTCTATCTTTAGACATAATTTTGATAGAGGACAAATAAAAAAGGATTGGGTCAGTTTGAATGGAAAGTGGAATCATGCACATCTGGGCATGGCAAGTTGCTTTCCATGCAACTTTTTTAAATGTTGTTCAAGTGTTTGCTGTTCAGTACACCTTATCTTACTGAAAAGGACCAATTATGTTGAGATTGCATTTTCTTCTTCCTGCAAAGAGTGGTGTTTTGGTTTGTTGTTTTGTTTTTCTTTGTTTTGATCTAGATTTTTTATGCTCGCACAACTAAAATGTTGATATTTCTTGGGATGAGAGTGGCTTTATATTGCGGTACCAAACAGAATCAAATATTTCTTTTGATTGGTTTTAAATTTTTCAATGAGTTTCCAATATATGGTTGATGGTGGATATTATATTTCTTTGTTCCCATTTTCTTTTTGAGCCTCAGGTTGATGGCTTGCCAAAAGCTGTCCCTACACACGAACATGTCCTCAGAACCACAGAGGAGAAGAAAGACCCCATCATTATTACTGAGGCAAGGTATGTCACTTTGTTATATTTGACCCTTGTTATTGCCTTTTTGTTTGAAATAGCTCTTTGTTGCAACAAAATTCTTGTCTAATTTCTGTTCCTATGGTAATGGCATTCACAGTTTAACAAGAAAAATTTGTGTGAAGTTGGATATCGACATACGGATCATGAATATGCTGAAAAGTGATTCTGGCCTTTGTTGTCAGACATTCGAACTGTCAGCCAATGATATTTATCGTTAAAATTCGTACATTTTTTTGCTTGCCAAACCTGAGTCAGTTAGAACTGTGAGACTTTTGACTCTTTTTTTGTCAGCAAATGAGAGGGTTTCTTAAATGGACATTTATAATGTACAACTCAGAAACTGAGAGACAATGACTTCTGTGAATTGGAAATGAGAAACTGTTAAGCATTTGATTTTTTTGATTGGTCAGATGTTGTAAAAAATGTTGTCTCTTTTGAATTCCAGTCCCCCAGAAACACAGTCGACAGCTGCAGATGGGAAAGATACCACCGTTGCAGATGCTGGGGTCAATGTGCCTAGCACTCCAGGGGTAGCTCAAGACACCATTGGGTCAAAGGTCATCCGTCTTCCAGCAGCAACTCAGACCTTGGATGATTTTCTGCAGACAGAAGTATTCGAGACCCACAAGCTGTAAATATACTTTACATCCTTTTTTTTTTGTTGTCCTTGATGTGAAAATGGTGTATGCAGTATATGTAGAAAAGATCCATTCATTAAGCAGCTGAGATAAAATGACCTTAGAAATTTGTCTTGTTTACACTGGGCAAAAATCTAATAGCATACTTGTAATACTATATTTCGAGTAGCCAAAAGAAAAAAATACCAACTGAATTCTAAGTCTAATAACTCAAAGAGTTAAAGAAAACTGGGATAAAATTTTAAATTCATTAACAGACAGATATAATGGATAATTGGTGGAGCTTTTACTTTTACTTTTGTTACAGCAGAAAACACTTTTCAAATAGTGACACACAGGGTTATGCTATTGGTAGATGTTTTTGATGTTTCAGCTGTGACATAATCTAGGTAATTAAAACTTGCAGCATTAGCAGACAGTATCCATCAGCTAATGTGTGTACAATTTCAGCATCATATGGTTTAAATATTTCAAATTATCAAACTTTGAAGTTAAGTGAAGTTCTGTTTTGGTCATTTGAAATGCATGCAACTCTAAGCATGAGATCACATTCATAGATGTGGACACTTGTGTCATACAGCTTAGAATCATTCACAACCCACAACCCAAAAACAACCTATAGATTCTTTAACATGGGCCTGTTGTCCCTCATATCGGATTTGTCCAATTAGTTTTATTACTCTTTATTATGTCCTTCGCCACCCAATCCTTCTATTCATGCCCTGTCTTGTTGTAATCATTTTTTCATGCTCTTGTTGCAGGACACGTCCACACCCCTCATCTGAAGTGGACCCTTCTGTCTATGACCCATTGCAAGCCACAGAATCTCTGAAGTCAGTCAGTCCTGGTACATGGGAAGGTCTATCCAAGCTACCCATAGGGGTGGGAGGAATGGCAGTAGAGCCACAATATATGCAGGAGGCCGTGGTTTCAACCCAGTTCAGGTACATTCAGAGCTGTTAAAAGTTATGTGCGCACATATTTTAGGGCAGAAGCTGGTGTTTCTTAAGTTGTCTTTAGCTACAGTATAGCCTTGATATTAAGTACTCACTTAATAAGCATACTTCATTATTAAGTATGAATTTCACATGTACGAATTCATTATTGTTGCATCAAGAGGCACTTGAAAACAAGCACACCTCAATAAGTATATTTCTCAATGCATCAAAGGTTCCATTATCTTTTCATTTTCGACATGCTTAGCCCATTTTTGTTTGAATGAATGAGTTCAGCCTAGTTTGGTGTTTGGATGTCTAAAAGAAAAGAAAGCATGTTTTGATACTGGATTTAGTTCAAGGCTAATATTTAAATCTGTCATCACCTCAGGGAAATAACCTGCTTCTTATTATTCAACCTTCATGCTCTTGCCATTGTGACACAACATTTTTTGTAAAACTGTGGAGCAGAACAGGAAAAGTTATGAGTTTTGATCCTCACAAAGAAAAACTAGAACCATGGTCTAGATATGGCTCTGGGCCTTTTCTTAGACAAAAGAGGCAGGCAGGAGCTAAAACATTCTGTTTGCTTTGGGGAAGAGGAGGGCATAGTGAAGGAAGGGTTATCTTCTTTGAAAATTCTCTGTAGTGTCACAAAATATGGAATGTGTTATCTCAAATAGCCCTTGCTATTCTGTTACCTCTGAAGAACGTTATTTTCTTCACTCACACAAGACATCACTTTGTACAAGAAGTAACTCCACATGGAATTTTTTTCAGAATTAGTGGAGAAAAGCTGGGGACAGACCAGTCTGATGAAGTTGGTGAAGATGGGAAGAAGAAAGGAGAAGAGGAATTTCCTACCTTTGACAAATGGTCAGTGCAGTATTTGGCTGAGCAAGAGAAGCAGAAAATTGAGAAAGGTAAGCTGAGAAATGGACACTAGCAAAAGCAGCTTGTAGGACATAGAGATTGACCAGAACCTATATTTAGGAAGATATAGAAATGAAGAGCAGTCAGTCCTTTTCAGTATGCTTGGCAATAAAATTCATGGAAGAAAAAATGAATCAAGCAACATGCTGTTGATAATGTCTGTATGCTTAGTTCGTATGTTTTTGCCCAAAATGCAGGCACATACACAGCTGGTAAAATAGGATTTGTACCAGTGGCAACCAATAAGATACTGTTCATTTTAGATAAGAACAGTGATGCTTTGAGTAGAAGAAACTATCACTGTTCATTTCATTGTTTACATACCTGTGTGATGGGATCTGTAAAGTCCAAATATTTGGTGTATCCAATCACCCCTACACAAGCACTCAAAACTGTATATGTACTTATGTACTGTCAAATAAGCTTAATTGCAGTGTCTCAAACACAGAAAAATGTTGTGATTAAAAAGATTTCCAATTATCCAGTGACTTATTTAGAAATTTAGCATCATATTAAGTGGAAAATGTTGCAGCTAAGCAGAAGCTTCTCTCAATCAAGTTGCATTTAAGCAGAGTAGACTATATATTTATTTATTATTATGTTTTCTTCACAGAACAAGAGCATGCCATCAACCCAGGAACAGTAGTGGCACAAAAGAAACTGCGGCAGAATTTTGCAGCCGCCAGCTGTGGTGCTAAGGTGGTTGCCAGTAATGCCGAGGCAGAGAATATCAACTTCCTGTTAAATGGAAACCCTGATGAATACATGCTCAGCCCTTGTAAAGCTAAGAAATGGTGGGTAGGAAATATTATCGCAATATCTGTCTCTGCTTTAAACTTCGCAAAGCTGTTCAGGAATTTTCTATAACTACTGCTGAACCCAGAAATTTAATATGTAAGACTAGGCTTCATAGTCAGGTGCTATTTTCTCTGAATTTCATGAGTAAAGGATTTCATACTTCATAGAAACTTTATAGATCACTAGTTACTGTAAAGAAAATTGATACAAAAAAGTCTAGTATTTGAAATATGCAAGCAAATTCATTTGAGTTGAGGCAAGTACGATAATGACTGGATAGCATAGTTTTCAGCTCTCTTTAAGCCTGAACATCAGGCTTTGTTGCCAAAAATTCAAACTCCTTGATTTGGAATATGTGATTTCTTACTTTAGGTTAGTCTTGGCACTTAAATTTGTGAATGCTTACAGCAAATGCCTTCCCTTATTACCTACTCATGTTTACTATGCAATCACTTATATTTTATTTACCCTGAAAGGAATATGTTTTGCAAAGCCATACCATGTTATACATTTCATTCATGATAATACATACATACACAACAGCACACGTAAGACAGGATGCTACAGCAATTACCATCACCAGTTTAGATGTGTTCCTTCCATCTGCCATGTTCCAGAAACAAAAGGATTGCCTTTGAAATGGCTATAGCATAAACAGGATACAAAGGAAGTAAACTCATTTTCTGTGACAAGAAATTTGTCAGGCTTTTCAGCTCTGCACAGGTATCTTTATATTGAAAGCTTTTCCCTGGTAATTTGTTTCTTTGCGCTGACATGAAGATAAATTAATTGACAAACAGGAGCATCTGAAATTTGCCTACTTGATGTTGCATTAAATGTTTACCTTAAATTTTAAACATAGTTTAAGTGATTTCCATTGACGGTAATGCCTTAGTTGACATTTTGTCTTGATGCTGCAGGTTTGTGGTTGAACTGTGTGAGCCTCTCCAGATTCACAAGGTAGAGCTTGGTGCTCTGGAAATGTTCTCCTCTCAGCCCAAGTCCTTTCGTGTTTTTGCCAGTCAGAGGTGAGTTATTTTCTTCCTTCCTTCTACTCACTTTCTGTCTTTCCATCCTAGTCAATATTTATTACATCAGTGTGTTTTGTAATGCATTTTGCTGGAAACAAAACAGTGTGCCTTATGTGGACAATTAAGTTACATCTTATCTGTCTTTCTTATTCTTGCCTTCCTTTTCTCATTCTGTCCTTCATTCTTCCCTCCGTCATAGCTGGCTGAGGCCTATAATAATTGATTTAGTACAGATCTAATATACAATACAATTGTCTTCAAAGGAATGTGGTTACTCATTGTTCTTTTGCATTTGCCAATGCATGGCTGTTTGCAAACATACACATTTTTTCTATAATATGAATGTGAAGCTTGTCATCCTCACCCATCTTACAAAATGAATTTTTCCACAGATACCCCTCAAAAGATTGGACTGCTCTTGGCAAGTTTGAAATGACTCCTGAGCGCACAGTTCAATCATTTCACACCCAGCTGAATGAGGAATTTGTTAAGTTTGTCAAAGTGGAGATGCTGGAACACCATGGAGATGAACACTACTGTCCCATTACCACTTTCAGGTAGTGATGGTATAAGATAGTATACTTGCAAGCAGACCATAGCAATATGATTAGATATGGAGAATCTTAGGTCAGATTTCTCGTTTATTCATGTTTTCTTAATGAGATTTGTGACCATTCTACAGTGGTGAGTGTCTGCAAGCCTGCTGTGCTCAGTCACAAATTCAAGCTTAAGAAATGTCAGTAAATAAAAAAATCTGGCCTTGGATTCCATTTCTCATGTATAACATATAAAGAAAATGCTATTATAAATTAAAGCTATAGATTTTATCAGCTCCTCAACATTTTTTAACATTGGATGTCAGCTGTTATGCCCATGAATACTGCTGCACCCAGTGACTCTAGCAGTATAACACAGTGTGGCGTCACATTGTCCAGCCGCCAGACTCCTGAGCTCCTTGTTGCACCACTCTTGAATGTGGGAATGTCAGGGATTCCTAGTGAACATACACTATGATGTAAAGGAAATTGACTACAGACTGTTGCTGCTAGATATTCAATGAAGTTGACCTAAGTGTGAATAGTTTCCATTGACAACTTATGAATGTAGTGCAACTGATGACAGAGTTTGTACAGCAAGAATGGGCTGGCATAATTTGATTGATGTTAAGTAGTAGTGGATTGAGATATAGCAGGCTCTCCATTATTTCAGGTAAACACTAAAATAGCTTGCTGAGGTGAAACACATACTGTTACTCTCAGGCTTAAGAGGTTTTGGCAATGATTTATGTGAAAGTTATGTTGTGAAAGCATTTTATAACATTTTCTTGGGGTCGCCATTGTAGCATGTGCAGTGGCCTCCTATAGGCTGAGAAGTATATTGCCTGAATGCAAGGGTTAAGTGGCTAAACCTGGAGGTTGCATTATGCACCGGTGGTTGCACTATGCAAGTATTAAGTGGGTATATGCTGGTGGTTTCACTATGCAAGTGTTAAGTGGCTGTGTGCTGATAGTTGCACTGTATGCTCCACAGTCAGCTGAGAAAGTTTATTTGGGATGACTGGGTTGCTGAGATAGTAATGTGAAGTTGTATGAGCAGGCATCGTGGGGTTAAAAGATTTCTAGGGAGACATAGCCCTTCCCAAAAGATGTAATGCAAATAACATGGTGTCCAACTCACCACAATAAATGCATAGGAGTTTCTATGCAAAATAGCACATCAGAGTGCTGAATGGTGCAATTTTCTCTCCATAGGGTGATCATCTTAGCATTTGTGACAGCATCAGTTGTTTGAGATTAAATTTCACATATGTTCTTAGATATCTGAAAGGATGTTCATACCCGTGGTTTTCTGGATTTTCTGTCTTAACTTACTTCATTTTACATCAGAATGTATTCTTGGTTCCTCATAATTCTATGTCTAGACAGAAAACCCAGAAAAGCCCATATAGAAACATACATATTAATTTCAAAGAGACATGAGGAATGAAATCTGGTGTCAAGACAACCGGAGCTATCATGAGACTGTCACTCTTCATAAAGAAAAATGGATTATTCAGCAGTTTTGTGTATCATAAAAACCAGAATGCACTTATGCTGGTGAGTTGTACATCATCATTTCCGCATTACAACCTCTGAGAGAGGAGCCATGTCTCCCCTTAATAACCACACTATTATTATCATTCTGTTGATGCACACTGAACAGTAATGGTTCAGTTGATGAGACCTCCCTAAACCTTGACATTCCTCACTGCAGGGTCCTGGGCATCGACATGGCGTCTGATGAGGAGGATGAGAGTGATCATGAAACAGTGGAGCCTGATGGTAGGTACATTTTCAACCCCTCATAAACAGGAATAAAGCACTGATTAAAAGAAGTTGTGATTATCAGTTGCTCTTACATAAAAATGAATAAATTATGACAGTCTGTTATTGCACATGATCAAGAAGACTTTGAGTGATTGAAGTCAGGTGTTCTTCTTATTGAAAAATAAATACCTCAGAAGTGCATACACTTAATACATCTTAGACATATGTGAGATTTGTGGTGAAGTAACAATTGTATTTTGAGATAAAGTTTTCCTCATATCAAGACCCACAGTAGAAAAAGCACACTATTTCGTACTTTGGTGCACAATTTTGCGCATTAAATGTACTGAATTAGAAAAAGGGCAATCCACCCATCAGTCATGCATCATAATCTATGATAGGAGAAAGTGGATTCCCTTAAGGTATTTCTTTATATTCCTCGATTTCTGATTTCCATATTTTCTTTATCAACATTTAACACCTTTGACCATATAGGTGAAACAGCTATGGAAAACTTAGAGGATGATGAAGTTGAGGGCTCCGTCAACTTGTTCACCAGTGCCAAAGGTACCATTTCCTTGTCCTCTTTACTATCATCACTATTATCTGTTCTCCTAGTCTAACTCCCCATTCTGTGAATGGATCTGAGAAGCAAACTTCACAGAACATAGATCATGAAATTATAGTCTGTTGGTCCCATTCTGAAAGTGAGAGAGTGGACAATGCACTAGGATATCTAACACCCAGAAACACACTTTAGTCGAAGCCATGGATGCCAAGAAAAAGTTGGACCTGCCCAGGCAATCTGATTTAATTAAAAGTAAAAAAAATAAAAGAATTGCCATTTTGCGGATTTCAGGTGACTGAAATAAGAGGTAGGAACATTCTCTTAACTCATCCTGAAAGCCTGTTTGTTCTGTGACCTACACCAACAGTAAGGGGGTGGTTGAAGGGGAGGGGACGATATGTGTCACAGTGCTGGCATAATGGCTTATCTCACTTTTTGTCCAGGAGAAAACCATGACAAACAAAACGTGAGCTCTGAGGATAGAATGAGACAAATCTACATGACTAAACTCTTTTACACAAAATGATCTGCACATGAACTTATTATTCTCTTGCATAGTGTATATCTAACAGTATAGGATCAATTCAGTATTGATATCAGTCAGAGATGCACCGTTCTGTCAGCACTGTGACAAATGGCCATGTCTTATCTAGTCAAAGAGATACTGATATTTGTTGTTGAAGCAGCTTTGCTCAATTGTGTTTCTGTAGAGACTGTGGTGAAATTGATGAAGAAGGTCTTGTACAAGGGGGACCAGGATGCCCAGCCTGAGGAGGAGGAGGACAATGAGAAGGAGCATTTATCAGCAGGCGAGTTGACATTGTGTAGACAGATGTGAGGTGAAAAGGTGAAGTTAGAGATAGGAATAAATGCATGTTGCCAGAGAGTCGAAAATCTGGAAATAATCAGGGAAAATTGCCTTAGGAATTTCCTGGTATGGAAAATACCCATAGAAAAGTCATGGAAAATTTTAAAAAAAAAATTGCATTAGTGATTCATAATTTTGTTTGGTACTACTCTTCTGTGCATCAGCCAGAGTAAAACCTGTTGAGCACTGCATTAATTTCATACAATGAAAAGTTGTCACATGGTGGTTTTAATTATTATATTGTTATCATGGTAGTGTCATGGAAAAGTCATGGAATTTTTCTTTGTTTTAATCATGTTGTGGCAGCCCAGTATGAAAAGGGAATGATGAAAGACCAGAGGAATACAAGCGTTTTTTAAGCATGATGTGAAAAGAAGGAAATGGATGAAGATTCTGTGTATGGTGTTTCTCACAAGTTGTGCTGCAAGTTTTCAAAACAGCCCTTGAGTGCTTAAATTGTAACCCTCAAGAATCATAGGTTCATCAAGTTGGCAATGCTCGCATAATATGTATGAAGTAGGTTAAGGAAAGTTGAAGGTCAGAATTGAGGGAGGATAGAGCACAGTTCTATAGTGTGTTGTTTAAGTAAATGTGAAAGGTAGGAGATAGGGACAAAAGTATGAAGAACTTGTTTTGTCAGCAATAGAGAGATCAAAGATGTTGCAAAAATCACCTAAAGTTATTTATGCTGAGGCAGACTCATAAAAGTCTTCTAGGCATAGTTGAGGATTGAAGCAAATGAATGCTATGAAACCTTAGAGTTTTATTGGCTTGCTTAAGGTCACTAACAAGATTTATTATCTGATTTTTATTTTTCAGATAACGCAACAACTAAGTCTGATGAGAAGAAAGGAGAAGTTGGGGACGCGCTTTGTCCAGAGAAGTAAGTCATTTGGGTTTGCTGGCTTTACTTGAATTTTCTTCATAGTTGTAAAAAGTAGCAGAAAGTAGGCTTTTTTTTGTGAGCAGAAGTGTTAAGATTTTGCTCAAACAAGACTGAGCTTTATCATCAAACAAATTTATAGTGATTGTGCTAACATCTATTTTTAAAGTTTTGACAAAACAAAATATCAAAGCTGTCAAGAACAGTAGATGGATCTGCATTTATTAGCCTAGCAGATATAATTTTCTTTCATTCTTTGATCTCAGGAGTGGTATGACAAATTCTCTTCAGTTTTGGCATTGGTCTGACTTGGGTATCACTGTAGCACAGTGTTCTTATTTCCCACTATAGCAGAGGTTTCAAACTTGTCTTGGTGTCTGTACTTCTTTACACACATGTCAGAATTATTCACCTGAGGAGGGTCAATCATTAACAGTAATCATATTTTTGTTGATATTGTATGCTCTTTATGTATTCCCTTGTATTGGCATGACATACCTTAAATTTATGCATACTCTGGATTGAGAATCCCAGCTCATTTTGAAGAGGTTTTCTCTACTTTTTGCTCATGGCTAACAGTGCTGTCAGTGGTGGAGCCTCAGGTTCCTGGCATAGACAACAAAAGGAAGATGTATCACTTTATTCTAACCTTTTCCTCAGGAATGGCCATAGCAGTGCAAGTGGACCAACTGTTCAGATTCCAGAAGCTGGTGTCATATCACCTCCAGGAGGTAAGAAGAATTACTGGAATCCAAAATGCATACTCATGAATGCTTTCATAGAATGTACTGTATTAACTATTAGCAAAGTACTTTTAAAAACAAATATGTTGATTTTATGTCTTGTTTTTTTAAATGTTTGAAGAAAGATAGGGTAGAGAATCTTAAACAATATAGTGAATACCACCAGTTTACCTCCTGTGCTTATACCACCAAGAAATAGGGACCACCATCTTTTACATTGCCCTAAACCTGTAGACATTAGAGGACTTCTCATTCGTTGCAACCCAGACCAGCACAATACACTTTACATCACCCAGAACAACAGCAACAACAACAACAAACATATTAATAATAATTGGGGAAATATTTGATGGAGTTCATGTTAAGTATGTTTAGGTCTTTGTTCACATCTTTGCGATATAATTAATGAAAAATGAAATTCGTTTAATGACATGGTAGGGGGTGCAGGCTTTTTCAAAGGAGACTGTTTATGGCTCTGATGAAGCTCTCTTTACATTTGTTAGCATCAAAGGAGCCTGAGGAAGTCCCATTTGTCACCAAGCTGGCACCCACAGACCAGCTCCCAATGGACACCACAAAGTCCCCAGTGGTCATCAAACTGGAGCCAGAGAATGGGGCTGCAGCGACAGGACAGGGAAAGGATGAAGCCAATGTTTGTTACCTTCCACCCTTATACTCTCGGATGATAGCTTTGAAGCTCCTGAAGGCCTCAACCTGTATGATCAGGCCAAAGACTGCTTTGGTAGAGGAGGTATGTTAGTTCTTGTCATTCCTTTATGGTGTTGATTCTTGAGCAAGCTGTGTCAATGAGAGAGAACTGATTAAGAAAGCCTGTAGATTGTGAACTTTGCCCAAGAGTGCTGGATAGGAATTTCTTAATGAAGTTACAAGTTCAGCTGGTTTTTGTTACATATTAGTGGAGGCTGGCAGAGAGAAAAATGAAAGCACTAACAAATTTGCTGACTAAAGGAAAATCTTTAGCGTATTACATCTCACAAATAATAAAGAAGTCTGAATTCTGTGACCGTTACATCTTAGATATAACGTGCACTGATCACCCTGCAATGAAGGTTTTCATTTTGTGTGTTGTAAGAACTGAAATGGATCACAATTGGTTTATTTTTTTAATGGCTGTGTACATTGTCGCCATTTTCAAGCCTTCCTGTATGTATATACATCAACAAATTCTTTTGTTTTAGAAGAAGTTCACCACTAAAATCAGAGCTGTTAACTGGCCACCGTGGAGAATGGAAAATGGAAAACAATAATTTATTTGCACAGGTTATTGCATTATTTGGAGTAATATCACTCTCTCTGTTTGCTTCTGTTTCAGATGGCTTCAGCTGAAGTTGAACCAGCCCTCACAGTGGAAATCCAGTCTACAAGTCTCCATGAGGGCAGTCCAATGTCACAAGTGCCAGCGAAAACAGATGAACAGGAGAAGAAGGTGGACACTCCATCATCAGTGCTGAGAGGTATTGAATCCTTTTGTATCATTTTCAGTCAGTCTGTCAACCTGGTATGAAATGTTAATGAATACACTTTGCTGTATATTCAAGAGAGGTCTAGAATGCAAGAAAAGCTAGAAATAAATAAAGTTGTTCTGTGCTTTGGCTGCTAAACAATCGTTGCCTTCCACACGAAAGGGCGTATCCCTGTTTTTCATGTTTTTAAGAAGAGTGATTTACGTCTGATTCGATCATATTGATAGTTAGCTTAAGCCCTTAGGAATTTTATGCTATATCTTTGTTACTATTTGAGCTAGGGATACGCCGTTTCTTGTGAACATAGTTCTGAGATAGAACTACATACTGGTGGTGATAACTCAAAACCGTTAAAAATCGGGATACGCCCTTTCGTGTGGAAAGCGACGAATTGTATACTGTGCACGCTGACTATAGTTATATGGGGATGTGTAAGTTTGCTTTCATTTCATTTGCATATGCAGCAGAAAGTCGTAAACTTGAATTTCAAGGTTTGACTGAAAAATTGGAGTTTTTTAGATAGTGAAGTTTATGAGATAAATTTAAAAGGTAAATATAAAGCATTTATACTATGAAGAGGAGTAATTCAAGCATGTGATGTAGAAGATCATGAGGGTTCTCTGTGTATGGTATCATTTGTTTGCGCTGATATGTTGGTAAACTGCTGCTATTTTTAAAGTGGTGACAGGAAAGTATTTTTCGGGATTATATCTTTATGCCACTGTGTCAAAATCCAGTAAAATGTTTGCCGCCATAGCATGGCAAATAGCAGTGGGGAATAAAATTATACTTTTTCTGTATTCAGATATAACATCAGGCAGCAGTGAGGCGGGAGACAGAAGTGATGCAGATTATCAGGCCTCTCAGGTTCCAGTACAAGGTGAAGTAGATAAATCCTTAGATGATAAACAGGACAAGCAAGCACCTGTGCAGAAGGAAGCCAAAATTTTACCAACAGAGGACCAGCATCCCAGCCATCAGCTTGAGGATTCTGTGGCTTCCTCCCAGTCCACTTCTTTCACTCCGGCTGATGTGTCTTCCACCAAGTCAGAGACCCTGGAACCCAGTTCCTTGTCCCGGCATGCAGATCTAGGGAATGAAGCTGCCTCCATGATCACTCCTGGCCTGGATATTCAACAGTCGCAGGTGGTTGAACAGGAGGCCACAGATATAACGGACACCATCTTTCTTAAGGTTTGAATACTTTTTTGTCATGTGTCTTTAAATGTCTTGCAGCAAGCAAAATGAGGCCTATGTCACTTTATGACTATATAAGGTTGCTGAAAGAATATGAAAGCATAACAAATTATGCTGCCTTACCTGTCATAATATGAAATACGATTTGACCTAGTCTGGCCTGAGATATAGTCCTTTGAAGTGGTAAGAGGTCACCCCAATGCCATCAGAAAATTTCGGAGAAAATCGTGTGAAAGAACATTTTTTACTCTTAAGATTATCTCATCTGCCTCACTAAAACTCAATCACTAACTGATATTTTTGAGTATTGGTTTCTGCAATAATCAAAAATTTGGTATTGAATGGCCTTAAGCAGGTTTAGAGCCTGATATCTCAGTTCTTGCTCTTCTGATGTAAGTTACTTTTTTATGGGCTGCAAGACAGATATGTCTTAAATTTATCCTTAATCCTTCCCTGGATGTTGTGCTTACTCTCAATGATGTTATTGTTGGTCATATTTGCCATACACTAGAAAGTGATACCTATTTCACTGGTCTGTTTAGTGAAGGGGCAGGTGGAATGGGTGGATGTATTGTTGCAACAGAGAAGGTGAGAATTTTGAAAGCATTTTTTCTGCCACAAATGAAAACTTCGTTCATTTTTTTTGCAGGTATCTCCATCACCTACTTTGAGCTCGGAGGACTCCATGGAGGGTGGTGAGATGCTGCTGTCTGAGGCTCCTACAGCAGTAGACACACAAGAAGAGTTCCACATGGAAGACACACCTCAGCTGCCTGTAGAACATGATGCCATGCTGAGGAATGGAAATGGTCATGACATCAATTCTGAAGATCCAAATTTGAAGGATCATGAACCCACTAAAGCACAGGTAAAGATGCATGCATGTTGTGGCTAAAAACTGAAAGTATGCAACTCCCATTTTTCTATCCATGTTGACTTTGTTTGCTGTGTGGGAAGGTTCATTGGGCTTTGACATGGTGTTTCTCTTTTAAATGTTTAATGTCAGAACACAAACTCTGCAGTCTCAGACCTACTTGTTGTTTTTGACCCAGGTTGTACATTCTCTCTACTTCATATATCTTTTCTGTGCCTCAGTTGTCATGTAGGGCTGCACTTTGTAACACCAGCCATACCTGTTCTGTGTAGGTTTCTGGTTTTTACCTAGGGTCTTCAGTCTAAAATCTCCCGCCTTTCTCAGTAGAATAGGATTCTTTTCCAAGTTCTTCTGGAGGCTTTGTTTTCTGACATTCCATTTGAGGGCCTGCTTTGCAATTTTCATATCATAACTTTGAATGATGTGCCCAATATTATGTTCATCTTCTGTTTTACATGACTGATGACACATCCGCAATGCGTGTGCTCAAATCTCATGAAACATTTGGGCCTAGTCTGATAACCATTAGTATAGCCCTTAGAGTTTATTTTGCAACTTTCATGGTGGGAAAGGATTGGGAAATGAATCTCTTATTTAGTACAAGACTTTGCTTTAAAAAATAATATTGCTGCCTGCCAACACTTTTTATATTGAACGCTAAAATTTTGTTGTCATACATAGTAATTGCTTACAGTTTTCTTTTCATCATTATCTGTCATCCCTTTTAGAGCATGCTTCTTCATAGCATCTATGTGGGCTTTTCACATTTCTTTCTCCTTCTTCCTGCCAGTCAAATTGGTTTGGGGCTTATTAGCATTTGCCTCTGACATTTTCAAAATGTGGCTGTAATATTTGCATTTACTTACATATATTGTGCTTGTGAGAATGAAATGTAAGAAGTTCTCATATTCCTATTACTGTCCCATTTGCAGAAGGAAGGCATCAATGGCACAGGTGGGGCATCAGCTCCCTCTAATGGAAAAGCTGCCAAACCAGAACTGGTGAAAGTGGGGATGCCATCCACTGCTAAGCGGGATACATCACTGATGAAACTCAATAACAGGATCATGGCACTCGAGCAGAATGTCTCAATGACAAAGAAGTGAGTAGAGTATGACTAGGGTGTGGTGATGGATTTAGGTGAAAAAATTTACCTCTGTATGTTCTGTAGAGAATGTCTGCTACAATGCCGTACAGTTTTAATAGTTTTATGCATTCAATTCAGGATAATACATACATATAGGCCTGCACGAACAGAAGTGATACCACTGCAAATCACAAACCAAATATATAACCATAGTGACTGGCTGCAGTATATTTGCAGTTGCCCTTGTCCCCTATCTTTACAGCCAAACGTCCATTTACACCTAAGTTGAGTGAGAAAATGTGAGATAATTGTCTTTCCCAAAGATACAATCACATGAAATGTCTGAACTGAAAGCCAAATCCACAAACCACAGTCTTGAGTCTTCAGATTATGCATTGGCTATGCTGCCCTTGATAGTGGGAAGGCTGAAGAGATATGTCATGAATGTCTTTTTGCCAGTATCAAACACTTAAATCTGCATTATCCAATCCTTATTGTTGGAATACAGTCCCCACCTACAAATAGCCATGGACACTGCCTCAGCTCAGATGGATTTGCTTTCAAGTACTTGACAGTTTTGTATCAATTTCCTTTACCTTAACATTTGGAGGGACAGTAAACTGATAATTTACAAAGTTTCTTTACAGTATAAAATGCTTTATTTATGAAATTCAGATATAGCACCCTTCCAATGTGAACTAAGTGACTGAATCCAGATTAGTAAAGTGTCTCAACATCCCTCTCCTCGCCTTTTATTCCCGGGCAGGCTGACTGAATCCCACCTCGGGCAAGTTGATTGAATCCACCATGGACAGGCTGATTAAATCCAAATTATTAAGTGTCTTATAATGCCTCTCTTCACTTTTATAACTTAGGCGGACCTTTAAGATGTGAAGCATAGCTGACACTAGCCTTTTTGTCACAGGTATCTGGAAGAACTGAGCCGAGCCTTCAAACAGCAGAATGAGGAAATGATGAAATTATTGAACAAGACAGAGATGAGGCTGAGTCTTTACATGGCTCAGGCAGACGAAAGGGTAAGTCTGATTTTATCTAGTTGGTAGTGTCAACAGCATGGGACAGATTTCACTGTTGTGGATACCTTGACCATGGATATTGCAATAAAATTTTAAAAGGTTCAAGTTTCAGAGCAAATGTCTCAACCTTGCATTTTCTAAGAGTTTCTTAAGAACAAAAGTCAGACTGCACCGGGAAACATAACATTATTCGCTGTGTAGCTTATCCCATAGGTTGCATGTAAACTTTGTAAGTAGAAACTAGTCAAGATGACTGCATTTTTGTAGGATTCCAAGCTTTATTTACTCAGCAAGATTGTAGTGTCATATCTTATAACCCAGAACACGTTTAATAAGTACACGAGACCAACAAAGCCATCTCAGATTAAGCATAGCATACTCTGCTAAATAACAAACTGGAAATTACTTCTACTTAAGTTTCTACACATGTGAGTACTGCAATTTTTTTTGTTTACTCTTGAGGAGTTGCTGTTAATTGGAATTGAGTGTATTTTGGGTTATCCATGATAAAGAGAAATAAGAGGCGCACATATCATTCTAGTCCATAGCATGGCACCAGTATAGTACATCAGAGAAGATCATGTTGTGATTGGGAATAATGCCTTTGTCCTGCTTTGAATTTAGTAGGTCAAATGGGGGGTTTTGCTCATGTGGGGCTAATATTTTGCAAAGGAGAGAAACTATGGTTTAATCAACAAAAATGGTATGAAGAGAGATTAGAAATGCTTTATAGAAGGCATATTTTTGGGTGATGCTAGATGCATCTGGCAGTAGTAATAATAAAGTACACATATATGAGAAAATGCTGGGACTTGCAAATATTTTGTAATATCACTAGTTTTTGTAATTTAGTGGTTTTTGTAACAAATTGTTCAAGGGTACTCACCCCATAATGTTTGTCCAATGCTCTGAGTATGTAACATATTGATGGCAGTCATGGGGAAATGTGGTAACATAATTTGAAATTTAATTAACACTCTCTCTGTTTTCCTTCATCAGGAACTGCGGCAGGAGGCTCGCATTGCTGTCCTTGAACAGAAAGTGGCTAATCTCACACAGGTTGTGGACACAATGCAGCTTAAAATGGATGCTGTGAACAAAGAGGTAGTGATAGATTCAGTATTCTTATGATAAGTGGTTTTGCTCTCAGGGATATCAGAGTTATTTGCTGTGTTGTTGATACTCAGCTTTTATTATTGTTCACTGTTCAGATGCACTTTTTATTGAATCTGCTCATTTGTGGGGATCACAGATATTTCCAGATATCTGCAAGCTTAAAGATAGTTTTTCTTAAGTAGGAAACTTACAGATATTTTTTTAAGTCAGAGGAAGTTTAAAGATAATTTTTCTTAAGTCAGGAGAAAGTGTTATTTCTTTTTCTGCTGGACACATTGTTACTAATGTAGATATCTGTGAGATAAAAATTGTTTCGTTTAAAGTGAAGATAGCATAAGCAAAATACTTAAGACAAAATGGTTTTTTGAGTGATGAAAAGATTTGAAAGCTAAAAACATCATCAGAGAAGAACTTTTCTGCATACATTGTGGCTTATTGAACAGAAGTGATTTAGCCTTGTATTGTGAATCTTACTTGTATTACAATGCCACTAGAAATTGTCTGGACAGCTAGACAGGCCCAAATGACAGTGGTAGAAGTGGTGGTTGTAGTGTTGGTGTTGATAATGATGATAATGGTGGTGGTAAAGCAGCGGTTATGCAGGTAGGGAATAGATGTTGACGGTGTGCCCTTTATTATTGAGTGGTCATATGGAAATACTGAATATCTTCAAATGATATATATGAATTTATGGAAAAAAATCTTGCTATGTATTTTTTATTCACAGCTTCGAGATGGCCAGCTCCTGTTGGTTTTCTTTCAAGTTCTCTTGTTCCTGTGGATGATGATCTCGAGTTACCGTAACCGTTTCAATCCTGGCTTGACCTATTCTGACCACCAGTTTCTGCTGGACACTATGCCCCTGAAGCCAACCTTTGAAAGTTCCAGCAAGGGAGTCCGTCAGAGGAGGAACTCTGATGTGGGAATCAAGACAATCACAGAGCAGGCTGGTACTACCATGAAACGTCAGCGCAGCGAAACAAACTTAGGTAGGATTTTTATCATCCAAAATGTGGCTTAAGTTTGTTTTGTGTATAGTAGATATTATAAAATGGGGACAACACAACTTACTATTAAGAAAATTTACTACTTGCTACGATACTGTACATCAGTGATTAAAATAGTTCCGAAAGTGTTAAAAAAAAAAGGCAAGACAGAACTGAAATATGTATAAAGTGTGTGATTGTTAAGTTGCCTACGTAAATCCTGATGAGCATGAGAAGAGTTATGTTTGAATGGGAGGTGCCATAATTCAATAATTTTTATGAAGAAAATATTGTTTTGTGATGTCCAGAATTATTGCACTTAAATGGAAGTTGCCGTTAATTGGATTGAGTTAACTTGAATCGATGGTATTTACTCTTTGTGTCATCTCCAGATGTCAAGGTCTCTCTAAATTGGGTTTTCCACTGTGAACCAATAAAGTATGTTTGTTTGAGATGAGCTGTGTTTCAGAAAAAGCATTCCTGAAGAGGCCGCTTACTTTGTTGTTGCTACCCTTAACATTTTGCAAATAACTTGGCTTAAAAAAGTATAAGGTGGAGATGCGTGGATTAAAGAGAGTGCATTTTATATCTTACAGCTTTTATTGGAGTAGGTGAATATGAAAATACTGATTTAATGGGATTTTCCCAGTAGTTATAAAAATGTAATTTTGTTTCTCTTAACTGGAACCGACATTCCTTTATTATTTAAGTTGTAAGAATCATCAATTCAGATCTATTTGCCTCCCTTTATTTTTTGGATGTAGACAAGTAGGCATTTTAGTTTTATACATTTGCACTTTGTTTCAGCTGCACCAAAGGAAAAGGAGGTTGTTGATGGTGGCAGTATGTTAACACATGGACCATTTCAGGTAACTCACTCTACCCAGTGCTAATTGTAACTACACACAAAATAAATTCATTCATTGCTCACTCACAGATATCTGTCATAATTACCATATACAGCAATAACAAATGTTAAACACATTGATGATATTATTACCTATCACTATCAGTGCCTGCTCATCACTATGTTTATGGCTGTCTCATAGGATGGACTTATATTAGCATTTACGATTTGAATATGAACAAAATATGATAAATTATTACTTGCATAATGTAGTGGTTGGACTTAAACATGGCTGCACCATATCGGCATGATACAGTAACTGGGAGGAAAGGTTGAAGATTGGGGAGGAAT
>JAWQUT010000033.1:1195622-1223371 GCA_033807755.1 Ellobium chinense
GGGGGGGATGAAACAAAAATGACATTAAACATGAATAGGTGTGAATATAAGAAACAAACATGGATAAATTTCTTTCTGTGAGGTGTGTTTATGTTTTAATATTTCTGTGTCTTCGTTTCACTTTCAGGCATCCAAGAAAAAGAAAAAGAAGAAACTGAAGCACCCCCAGTTCTCAATGGATTCTGTTTCTTCATTATCCACATCATCCACCTCTGGAAGTGTCCCTATCCAGTCTTCCAGTTTCTCCTCCTCTGCTGGTGTCTTGTTCGGCACTGGAGGCTCCAGCCAACAAAAAGACTTTCGAATGGGAGATCCTAAGGAGGAGTGGCTAAACACGGAGAAAGAGAATCTGTTTTCATCACAAGAGACCAACCAGCCATTGGGCCTTCAAGACAGTGGTGTTCATATAGACCAAAATAAGATTAGGTCTGGCATGCTAGACTTTAACATGAGGCCCATTATGCTGAAGAATGGTCACGGAGCATCAGATGTATCTTATGTTCATGTGCCTCATGTACAAGATAGGACTGTTTTATCCATTTGTGGGTCAGCCCCAGAGCAGAACAATTGGCATTGCTGTAAGTGTGATGCCCAGTTGAGCTTCACTTTATCAAAATCACCACTGAAAGAGAAACCTGTGATGGAAGTGGCACGAGAAAATAGCCCTGAATTTAAATTGCCTCCATATCATAGACACAAGATACGCAGAGTAGGGGAAGGCAGTTTCTCAAACTCTTCAGGTGTAAGCTTAAGGTTCGGCAGGGGGAAAAACTCAAATCTGGATGCTTTTGATAGTAGGCGATCTACAGATTTCTTAAACCCTGTTGCAGGAGAGGAGTTATTCCTTGCTGAAAACTATTTGTCAGAAAATCGCTTTAAATTTCCAGTCACTTCACCGCTGAACTCTTCAGAGAGATTGGAGCATTTGTCCTGGACTACCCTGCATGAAGATGAACCCTGTCGGGGTTATGCTATAAACGGGCCCATTGATGAGCGCTACCCTCCCATGTTGTCTTGTTCATCCAACCGTGTCCATGTTATCCCCACGACGTCACCTTCAGGATTACTGAATCGTTCCTCTTCCCCTCTGTCCTCCTTGTCCAGATTCTCTTCCACTTCCTCCTTGTCCTCAGGCTGTCATCCCAGGCCCTCAGCGGGGTCAACAGTGGCCTACATTCCCCCCCAGGACCGCAGTACTGTACACCCGTCTTTCATCGCTACTCCTCCACTGCGTCCCTCACCTCCACCCCGCCCTCCCCTTCCACTATCATTGTCTCAACTCTCATCGCAAAGCCTTCCTCAGATGTCCCGTGGTTCAGTGAAGATTAGTCATCAACCTCACCATCACCAACACCAACATCACCAGCAGCCCTGCCATCCAGTTGCACAGGCAGTGGAGCCAGGGTCGGTCATAGCCTCTGCCATCAGTCAGCCAACTGAAATGACAAAGGGTGATAGTGCCCAGCGCTCAGGTGGAAATGATCATGAGAAGCCGGCCAGCCTGCAGCAAACTCACCGAAGGCAGGGCTCCTACCCACTAAACCCACAGCGAGTGAGCAAGAGCATGGAGAAGGAGCCAGGCCGGGCAAGGCAAGGGTCATTTGAAGGTCCAAAACATATGGGGAAGGGGAACACAGGTCAGCAACAGGGGCCAAAGGTCAAGAAATCACCATCCAATCCATCTCTTTTAAGCAGGAAAGGTTCTGGGAGCAAGAACATTGCAAGTGATAAGACCACTGCCAACCACACGTCCAACAAAAAGGGACCAAAACCATAGAGGGGTAGACCAAATGAAAGCAGATTTGTTTCTTTTTAAGGACATCAGAAGAATGACTGAGAGATCATCTTGCCAAATCGTAGTTTGTTGGTGCGTGTGTATTGGGATGTTCTTCTCATTGTTTTGATACATTTTGCAGATTTCTTTGTATCTCAAATTCTCCATATCTGATTTGGGAATCTATTTTGCCATTATCTGAAAGGAGAATAAGGTTTTGAATCTTGCCCAACAATCACAAAGTGCATAAATCTGTTACGAGCAATTCATTATTTTCTACCCTTTAGCAAGTGACTCCTCAGTTGGTTCCTCTATCAACTCATATCAGTTCATGTGTTCTGTTGTAAGAACATAAAATTGAAATTAGTGGGAGTTAGTAGAAATACATTGCGGATTTTCATGTTACTGGTTTCAAGTTTTGGAATTTGAAACATGTTTAGTTGTGGGAGGGCTTTATATTTAATTCTACTCTAATTTTGTTTTGTTTGTTTGTTTGTTGTTCGCTGTTTGCGTGCGAAGTTATAAAATCTCGGAAAAGTAACAGAGAATAAGAAATAAAAGAAAATTGCTGGAAAGCTATCATAGTACCTGTCAGATTTAAGCATATTTGCGTTTTCATAGATTTTTCCTACTCTGTATTTTGCTTTTGGGGCTTAGTATTTGTTACCATCTCATAGGCCTCATTTGATATAGCATTAATTGGAGCAGAAACTTCATTAATACATGGTGTCAACATTGTGTGATAAATTCAACATCCACAAAAGAGTTTCAGTTGTGAATTCATTTCACATTGCTCTCAGCATTAACAAAGTTTTTGATGCAGTTATTTGCTGTTTCTGGCTCCAGAATTGGATAAATATTACCACAGAGTGTGCCTCATTGAATTGATTTATGTTTTTAGGGTTTCTGTTAGTAATTTTCTTTGTGCATACTTTACAGAGTGTTGTTAAAGGTTCCATATCCCAGGCCCTACTGTTGACTTGGATGAAAATAGCATTTCCTTTCAGTGCAATATATTTGTACAGACATGATGTAAACAGGGTCGCAGGATCCATCAGGAAGATGGGGCCCAAATATATCTTTTTTCAAGTCCCTCTCAGACTGGGACATAAATGCATTACCTAAGTTTTAAAAGGGCTTTTGTGGGATTTTGCCTAATATCATCGATGTGGCAGGCTGATTAGAAAATTTCAGTAAACCTGTTCATCTGTATGGATTGAGAATAATGCATTAGTCTTGGCTGCTTGGGTAGTTGTCTGTTGAAACCTTTTTAGGATGGCATGAGATCCCACATAACATTTTATCTGTTTCAGGAGTATGGCTCAAGTTTAGCTTAATAAATTTTCACACCATCATCTTGGTGCAGTAACCCTCTGTTTCGGCGTTTTGTTAACAATCCTTGATTTTTAATGCATGGTTTCATGTAGGTGTTGTATTCACACACTGTACTGTGCAGCGGGTTGTTTCATGGCTATATGAAGTCTGAATCTGGGACATGTATGGTAAATGTACTGAAAAATGTTAGTTACAGAGTCATTACGGTGAGTTGATGATGTTATCTCCACAATATCAGTACATTCACTTTGATTTTTTTGGATGGTGCTCTTTTATGATGCTGCACGTTGGCTGGTGATATTTATGTCATTGTCTTCATCTTCATTAGCATCATCATTGTCACCATCACAGTCATCACTATCTCGCTCGTAATCATCATCATCATCATCATATTGATGTGAAGCATTAATAATTTAGCTTGAAGCTGAATGAAGCTGAATCTGGCATTAGTTTGTAAATGTAACTTTAAACAATAGCTTGGTGGATGCTGAATTGCTTATTTTACTTTTGGAGAACACTTGAGAATATTAGGGGCAATTGATTGTTAAAGTCTCCGATCTTTTACAGGTGTTAAGTAACTTGAAATGAGAGGTTAAATTTTTTTTTTTTTCTGACGTGTTATTGTAAAAGTTTATCCAAACTGACAAATTTAATGATTGCTGAGGGAGTTCATATTCAGAGAACTTTACTGGCATCTCCACAATACCATTCTGTTTCTCCCATTTGTCTAATTTTAAATTGTTCTCTATTATTCAGTAAATGAACTACTGCAGGCTCTGAATTGATAAAAACTTCTTTTATCATTTACCGATTCACTGTTCCACTTGAATCAGTTTGGTTCATAAGCTTAGGAGCCAGTCGGTGTAGGAATGGTAGTGAAGTACAAATGATTTTTTAAAAAATTCTCATTTGGCTCATGGGATCATGGGTCATTCAAGGTTTTTAGATACCCTGTTTCTTTTGTAAAGGTGATGGGAATTTAAATCACTTTGCTCTTCCCTCACATGAACTTTTTGGAAGAATGCAAAGTGGTTTCTTCTAGCATTTTATTCTTTGAATTAATTTTGAAAATCCAGGGAGGAGTAGAGTGAAAGATATGAACATGCATTTTGCATTGATGTGATTTCTTGTTACTCGGTGCGGTTCAGCATCCTTAAATGCAATATGTAAGAAAATCTGTGGTCAAGTTGACTGAAATGTGATTCCAATATTCTGTAATGAAATAGCAAACATTTTAACCTTGAAAATGCAATGTGTGTTATGATGTTTAAATGAGTTAAGTTGATTTGAGAAAAAATGGTGTTGCAAAACTAATTTCATGAATAATTCTGGCTTGTATACTATGTATACACTGTTACGTTATGACAAATTGTGAGGAATTTCCCTATTTGTTCAACTGTTTTATGTTGGGTCTTCTCCACAGCACTGTGTGTTTGATTCCGAATCTGTTCTACTTGAAAGTGGCATTCCCTGTTTACTTAAACCAGCCTACGAGATCTTTATTAAAGATAAAGAGTTAGAAATATACATAGATGGACCAGCTTAAATGCACTTGAAGGACATAATGCGATTTGAATTCACCTTTGTTACATCATAGGAGGTCAGATCTGCAGTTCTGAACCCGCCATTTTATTCTTGATAAAGTGAATTTGTTCCAACTTTAAGATTTTTCTGTCCCTGCAAAAATGTGCACCACGTCAGTCTGGCTAGAGTACAGAAAATTCATCCGTGTTTATATCTCAACGCCTTAATGTGGATAAGTTATAGGAACCACCTTTTCCTTGTTGAAACCACAGCATTCCACTTTCATTTATGAGAGGGGAAGATGTGCTGATGGGACATCAGACAATGTGTTAGACTTCATGCATTCTGTAAAGATCTGGGTGGTGCAAGAAAGGAAATATCCTCACCTTCTAGTACTGAGTATATTTCAAAGGAATGACACTTCAATCATGCTTGGTAGTCTGATGAAACCAGGTTTTGTTTCCCATGCGCCCNCCCCCAATCCACTTCCCCCTTTTCTGAGTTCCATACCTGATTATGATATTTTCAAATATTGCTATGTTTTGCAATACATGTATTTCTCATTCATGAATTGAGCATTCATGTGGTGTCAAGCTTTAATGTCTGAATTGACTGTGCATTCTAAAATGTGCATATCTTTTTGCATGGTCCATGTGTTTATTGAGTAATAATTTCAGACTTTGTTAATCATCTATTAATAAAGCATCATTCATGCCATAAACTGTTATAGTTTCAGAATGTTCAGAATGCTAGTTGGAAATATAACTGCCTTATTTCAACATGTTACTAGAAATTAAGGCAGAAGTACTTTTGACTAGCAGGGAATTAAGTAACATTTTAACGTAAAGATGTTATGAGTAAACTTAAACAGAGAATCCGCTTAACATACATATATTGCATATCTGACACACTATGTTAAATATGAGTTCAAATGGCAAAGATTTCACGAAGTTATTATTCCTGAACCATGTCTCAGACTTGGAACCTCTAGATTTCTATGGACTCAGCTCATATTCCAGCACCACAATTTGTTTACATTTATCACCTATGAGTCATCCTGCGTTTGATAAGATACCACTTAATTTATTTATTTAGGTATTTATTTACTGATTCATTTAATTCTATCGATTATGGGCAAATGTTTCTTAATATCCTCACAAGCTGAAGGTGGCTCAAGGAGTACTGCCATAACTGAAAGCTGGGATTTTCATTTTATGTTCGGATAAACTTGAGTTATGTAGCTCTTGGGATAGAGCTATAGTAACTCTCATGTCATCAGTGCAATAGATTTTCCATGTAACACATAGAACTTAATGATGTCTATTACAGGATGTTAGCTTTGCACTGATTAAATCTTGTTTCTTCTAGTAACATTCTAACTCTTGAGTAGCTTTCTCCATTTGACAGATTATGAGATTATTACACATTATTTATTTGTGCAACTGTATAACTGTAAGTCTTGTGTTTTCTTTTTTTTCCTGTAAATGTCCCTTCACAATATATTTCAACTTAATTACTTATTTTCTGACTGTTTTAATTTGTAAAGTTTTTCTGTATTTCCCCACCACTCGATTGAAATGAAGGTCTGTTAATTTGAAGAAATTCTTCTCTCCTTCTAGTCATGGAAAATGTAAGACTTGATATCATATGATTTTAGTTTTCAGACTTTATTCTTTGCAAAATTCAAGATTATAAAGAGGTAGAGGAAGTTGGGTGTGGACATATTTTTTTCTTTGTATGAGCCTTTTTTGAAGCTATATCCTTCCATATGGTAAGTTCAGTAGATGGATGTTACATGTATACTTATAGACATGATTGAATAGGACTTTCATTATGACTGATTAGGACTCCTGTGAAATACTAGGAACCTGTCTTACCGTATACGCAGAGAACGAGGCCAAAGAGATTTTCACAGGAAGACACCATTGTTTAGTAATTGTTTAGGCCTTTTTACTACCTGACACTCATGAGGAGTTGGGCCACACTTATATCATGACTCCCATTGTGTTTCTGGTAACTTTTTTTTTAGTATTATTTTGTAACTTTGAAAAATTGAAAGTTGTTGATTAATTATATAAAATTTACTTCATTAACAAGAAAAAAAGTTCAGTAGACAGATACCAGGGATATGAATGTTTGGTTCATCTGTACAAGATATATTATGTATGAAACACCCAATACCCATGGCCCATCCGAAAGATGTTCAGTGCCTTGGTGCAATAGTCCATAACATAACTTCCTAATCTGCATCTTGTGTTAATATTTCAGATTTCTATAGGTAAAAATAGCACTAGTGCAACATTTCTGCTCAAATTTAAAACACTTAACTTGATACTTTTTTTCCCCCTAGTAAAATTTTGCAATTGAGTAATTTAAAGGGGGTATTGTGCTCAGGTATCAAGTTGTATTTCTTAAAATCACCTATCATGGAATACTTCTACAAGTTTACTCCACTGCATACCGTGTAAGGTAATATTCCAGGATGGATTTGAACTCATCTGCACTAACGACCTGTTTTGGAAAGGGAACTGAAAGTCTTTCACTTGACTGTAGTTCATCAGAATTGACTTCATTGCCTATTTTGCTTAAGCTAACATTTTTGCAAAGTCACTATGCAGTCTATGCCACTTTATTTGCATCTTCCATTTAATATTACTTTACTGACAATAGAATATCGTTTTTTCCATTACTGTAAATGAATACCATCATGTAAAAATCATTGGATAATTGCTGCTTCCTTTAATGGCAACTTCTTCCATGATCCCAAGAAGTCATGATCAAGCTGAATCACCCGTATTAAAATCAGAAACAATCAGCCTGCCACTTAGTTGCACTTTCTGCTCAGTTGCAATTTTTGCCATGGTGGGTGCTCATGTAGCACAGCAGTGAAGCAGTGTTCACAGTACTTAGTTTCATGTTATATGGTGTTGTGATTTTTTAGACAAGGGGTTGATTATTTCATTAATGTAAAGAGACAAAAACAGTAATCTGTTATTTGAGGTGGAAGTTGCAAATAAATAGATTGTGATGAAGAGGACCATATATTTTCAGCACAGTTATGGCAGTAGTCAGCCTAACCAGTGGGAAGATGGTGATGTTCGTAATTAGTCAGTGCCGATTGAAAATTGTTGGTTGAAATCAATTTGTGACATAAGTATCTGTATGTAATGTATGGTGTGTGAAAGTCTGTCTTGCATTGACAAACCTGTGCAATCATAATACTAACTGATGAGTTTATGGTGGTTTGTCATTGCATGGCAGAAATCTGGACTTAAATTGCGGAATATTCCTTACAGACCTTAAAGCCTTGAAATTGTCTGTTGTCTATTGTAACTATGTAATTGATACACTCAGTATTGTTGATTATGGAAATAAAAGTGTTGTATATAGCATTATATATTGTCTGGCATTGTTGTATTGCCAATGTTTTCGTTTCATGCGTTTCAGTTTGTGTTGTTAACAGGCCCATAACCACCTTGTTTGGGAGCCCCTGGAAATGATAATTTTGGTGCACCCACCCTTTTTTCTTTATCCCATTTTCCTCTTCCTTTCTGTGGGGGCCCCCTGATCCTTCAGATGTTGAGAATTAAATTCTGGATGGGTATTGGATGATTGGATGGGCACACAGAGCAGTCTACAACTGTTGAGGTGGTCAGCTGACAGCAGAAGTGGAGGTTCATGATTACCTATGCTGGTGACCAGTTGTCATGGTATCTGAGGAAGAAGAAATTGTGAGTTTATCCTGCTATTCCAATATACATACAATTCAACACTTATTGTCAAACATGAGGAATACTATGCTGCAGAAACTTCTCTGAGATAAGAGAATGTTTTTCTCTCATAGATTGCTATTTGACATTAGTCTGAGAAACATCTTGCATAGAAAGACTTTAAATTGAAAAACAAATCATTTTTTTTTTTAAGGCTGTCAAATCATTTTTTTTTTAAGGCTGTTATTTCTGTTTGTCTCAACCATTCTCTCATATAGACTATATAGATATTCTATTTATTTGTCAACGCCCATGTAAGTTTGTTCCCTAAGCACTATTTTCTGTGTGTCATTAGTGACATAGTGTAAATAGCATGCAAGTCCAAATAAAACTATAAAAGCTAGAAATTAAACAAAAAAAAATATGAAAAATGAGTTGCATCCCTGAACACATATTTATCAAAGCCACATCTGCTTCATATCAAGTGCACCCTTCCTTTCTTATCTCTGTTTTTATTCAAATCAAATACGTCAAATAATTTTCTTGAGGCCACCAAACTACATTTGATAACTTTTGTAAATGATATGCAAAAAGATAATTATGACTAACATAAGTTATGACAGGGGTCCTCTTATCACATAAAGATTATTATGGTTGATGTACGAACATAAGGTAGGATAAGTTGCCATGTTCTTCTCATGAATATAGTTCTGAAGAAAGCATCATCAATGACTGTTTTTGTTATTCAAACTCTGATTTGTCCTTCATTTTTCACTGATGTAGTAAAATGGTAGTAAATGAGAAGGGATACCATCACTTCTGGACTGAGCTCACAAATTTGACGCCCTAGTCAGGATTCTTTTAAATATGCAGACCTATAACATAGCCGCCAGTGTGTGGAACCCACACGGATCCATATGAATACAGCTACCATCAGGCTGGTGTATATTTGATGGATTTCATTCGTTTCTGTAACAAACACAATGGCCTCATTCATTTCACGGAGGAGTATGATGAGATGGAGATAAATGGTGAAGTCATAATAGGATATAAGTTAAAAAGTGCGAATCAGGGATAGGAACCAGGAAGGGAAAATAACCACTGGAGGTTTAGTTTCGCAGACGTCCAGGCAAGTTTGCAATGTTTCATCCACGATGAGAAGATGCAGCAATGTAACTTTGGAGTTCTTATCATGATGATCCAATTATAATTGATGTGCAGGTATTGGGAATCAGCTTCTAACCGTGGAACAGCGCTATAAAGGGTCAGAAGAGGTCAGATTGATTCCTGTCACCAACAGCGGAAGAGGAAGAAAATTCCAAAATGGCTGCTGATGAGTGGCGAAACTGTGTGGACTGGTTGGTAAGATGTCAAATCTTACCTCCAGACCACAAAGCAACCAAACCAGATGCCACAGCTTTTGATTTAGCCCAGGCCCTGAGAGACGGAGTACTATTATGTCATCTCTTGAACACTCTGCAACCTGGTTGCGTGGATATGAAGGACTTCAGCTCCCGTCCACAGATGTCACAGGTTGGTGAACGTTGTCATTGATTGCATTAGTCAGATTATCATTAGGCCCATGTAGAATAAAGAGTTAGATCTAAGTTTTCATTTACATGTATGGCATTGCTCAGTAAAGATTAATGAACCAATTAATTCATACCTATATTTCCAGTAGACTAAATTGGGATAGAGTCTAGACAAACTTCCACTTTAATGGGGGTCTAGTTGTCTTAGTTTTAGTAGTTAAAATAATTGTGAAATACTAGACTAGTCTAGTAGTAGTACTAGTAGTCAGTGACTTGATTCCATAACTTAGGGTAACCATCTGACTGTGACGGACCTGAATTTGACCCTGGCAGGGTGACTGCGATGGGGTAGAATTCAGCTCAGCCGTTAGGAGGTCTAAGCTCCTTAATCTCTTGGCTCCAGTTGCTGAAAAAACGTGGCATTAACTCAACTGTCGGTTGTCACAGTCTTCCAACTTTGTTAGTTTGTCAATATAGACTGTCTCTAGTCTGTGTGTTTGTGTAACAGTTTTGTAAAGAAAAATTGTTGGATAATGGACAGTTCAGAAAGAAAACAAGCTCACAAATGGGGAAAACATTTTTTGTTGAGGATTCTTGATCCCAGATGTCAAGACTAATTGTATGTTATCTCATTTCATGTCTGAGTGGGAAGGGAGCTATTAGTGGCTAAATTTGACCCATCTGATAGCATACAGCATGTTTGGGTTGAATTTGAGCCCATCACATTCAAGAGCTCTAAGACGAAAGGATCTAGATTCTTCAAAAGACATACAATACAATGATTCATGTCATTTCCACATCCACTGCATGATCCGGTGGAGAAACATCGCATAATATGAAACTTTGGTTCATTATTTCTGCAAATCTTAATCTACATTCCCTTGTAAGGTTTATAGTCTTTAAATCTATAAGGGCTTTTCAAGATTGAGCAGAAATAAATGTATCCCCTCCATATTTTCAGTAGTTATATTAATCACTAATCTGGATACTGCTTTTTAGTTTAAAGTCACATGGAATGTCCAATTATGTTATTTTGTACATCAGCCTGTCCTGGCATGCCCAGCTTCCCGAATGCATTATCTACTAAGATGTTTTCTGTAACTTACAGCAAGAAATTTGATAGATAAAACTTGATTCAGATAGACTACAATGGCTGATGCAGAAACAAGAAGCAGATAAAAATTTAAGATGGGAGATACAGAATTTAATCAGAAGTTTTTAAAGCCATCCCAGAGCTAGATTATAATTGACAAAAAATTGTTTTGGGTATAAAAAAATAGTTTCTGGTTACAGAAGGTGGGAGTTTCACAGGTTCCATGTTATTGCAGAGGTCATTATGAATGTGGTTTTGAAGACTCATTTTGAGAACAGAATCAATACAGGACCCACAAATTTGGGGATTACACTTTTCATTGCTCACTGTCTTCTGGAATTTTTAACTTTGGATATAGATTGTGGGCCTAGCTTAGCAGCATTGGGATTGGCTGATTGCCTGGTTCAGGCATGCTTCTCGTCTTCCATGGGCAGTGTGCAGGGATGGCTAGTCGACGTCGCAGTGCAGTAAATATTATTATATATATCACAGTACGGGTATGGCAAGTCAACCTTGCAGCCCATATTTAATCATATTATATCATGCTGAAACAGTCTCAATCATGATTGAAAATGAAAGTGACACCTTTAAATGGCAAAATATAGGAACACCCTAAAGTATATAGGGGCTTCCCAATATACACTTTCTCTTCCCTATCCCCAAACTTTCCTAATCACATTGGTTTCAGCCAGGAGTAGTCTTTCACATTGTCCAAAAATAATTTGAAGAGATATGCATAAGTAAAGACTGATGAACAGTCTGCAGATTAACAGTCAGCTGTAATGACCATCAAATGCAATTACAGACTCAAATTTGATAAAACTCAACGCATTTTCAGAGTGTCATTGCATATGCTGATGCGGAATGAGCATACACAAATCAGTGCAGAAACAGTAAATTTCCATGAGATATTTACTTATGATGAAAATCAGTCAGCAGAGGAATTTCAGCAATTTTAGGCCTCCAAGGGCTAATAAGTTATAGTGTAGGAGGTGCTGCCAGCTGGATCATATGACCCAACCCATATGCATATCAGACTTGACAGTAACACTAAAAATACATGTATTGAATGTTTGGGATAAGTATTTATTTCTGATCAATATCTCATGCTTGACAATAAAATAATGGTTGGGTTTTGTAATGATTAGCACAATGAAACTTGAATTTCACTTGTGTCTTTTTTAAATACTCATTTGAATGTCAGAGACTTGGTCTACTTTTTGCACTTATGAGCCAGGGCACATTACATATGTTTTCACTGATGAGACAGATTGTATCATAATATACGTTTTCACTTCCTTAAGCACATACATTAAGTGTCATAATGTTGACACACTGTGGTGAATTGTGGTGCTAAAATCATTCACAGGTGGGATATAGTTCATTTGAAGTGAAGACCATCTAACCTTCCAATGCTTTCTCCGTACTTGCTATTGTATGAGATGTCAAGAAACAAAAATATAAGAAAATGTTTGAGTGATGGCAGTTGTTGCAGATGAAGAGAGGTGGATATAATGTATGTCTGCACTTGACCAATATGCAGTGGAACAGGATTAATTGAAAACTTTATAATAGAAAACACTTTGTAGCTGCCAGCGAGTATCATTTTGCTAAATAATGTTTATTGAAGGTACCAAAGCACTTGATCAAATAACAAGAATGTAACTTAAGAAAAACACTCAAACATGTTCATTATGAAACTAGCAATATTACAAAATGCCAGTAACATTAAGTGATGATAAAAAACAACAGGTTTTTCTGTAAAGCATTTCTAAATCCTCTATTGCCTCACAGGTTAAGTCATAAGCCATGATCTCTCTTTCCTTACATAAGTACTATTCATTATCAAACTATTGCAGCATGATCCTTCAGAAATGCAGTCTTGGTTGCCAATTATGATCTGAGGTGCCATCCTTTATTTTTTCTTATCATGAATTCTGAAATATGCATCATATGAAATAATTTAGCAGATTCTTTGATTTTGTTTTAACAGTGTTTGAGTGTAATTCAGAAGGAAGTGAAAAGGCCCAGTGAAGAGTGTACAGATAAACTAATAATAATAATAATCATATGATAGAGTCAAAATGTACTTCCATAGAAATCACAGTGATTTAGGCATTTTGATAGTGTCATTGTGCAGTATTATCATGGTCATGGCAAAGGTTGTCATATTGTTCTTGTGGAGAAGATTTCCAACATTTTTTATCAAAACATTAGTGATAACCCATTCATAACTCAATTTCTGGGCTGGACACTATCAGTATAGTTGATGTCAATTGTGCAGAAGTGTGATTGCAAATGTGCCTACCTGACAAGACAGGTATTTTTCCTTTGCTTGCTTAAGAACAAAAATACCGTCCATTTGCCTTTGGCAAGCATGAATGTCGCAGTTTTTTTTAGCTCGGGACACTCAGACCCCCCATAAATTAATCCCCGTGTTCAGTGGGTTTTTTTTACACTGAAAGAAATCAAAGTCACTGAGGTCTTTCTTGTTCAAGCTGTTTGTAAAGTGAAAAGATCTTTTCACAGAAAATATGTTTAATGTAAAGTAAAAAATCTTGAGACCTTTAAAAAAATGTTTTGGTTGGCAGGTAAAGTTAGGATTGTAAACAGTGGTACTTGTTCATTTTGCTTCTTGGCCACTGATGGCCATTGCAGTCTTTGTAACATGTTTAATGTGTAACATGTTTTACATTTACGAGGACTATATTTGAAGCTGATTACACATGGCTGTTTGTCCTTCTGTGTGTCTTGGTGTTTCTGTTTTTGAGCATGATACGTGTATCAGGGTAGTTATATATATATATATTTTTTTTTTGACACAAGCTAAAAGTGTATATTTTATTGCATTTTAAAATGTTAATGTTTTCTTGGGTGTCTGAATATGTGAAGCTGGTTACATTAGTGTGGATAAAATGTCCTTGGCTAATTCTACATGTGTTTCGGTATTTCAGTTTTTGTGCATGAAAAACATCAGGACCTTTCTGCAAACATGCACAACCACATTTGGCCTTGATCAGAGGGACATGTTCAAGCCCAATGATTTATTTGATGTGAAAGATTTTAAGAAGGTAGGTTCTCTCACTCCTTGTCTGACACCTGCTGTCAAATTATTTGTAGCATGAAACTTTGAATATAAGGTGCCCAGTGCAGTGTTTTCTCCAGGTCATATGAGTTGGGAAGACATTCCCCTCTGTTATAAATCTGAGAGGGGATGTGTACATGTTTAAAGGAATTTTTAAGTTTTTCTCAAGTAAAGCAAACTTTTGAATGAAGGAAAGAAGGGGAGGTTAGCATGACTGTGTTCTATGTATTTTAGGGAGCATTTTGAAATTTATGGGGCTAATCATGCAATCTAGAGAATACACTGCTAGTGTGGTCTTATTTTTTCATAAATATTGATAACTGATTCAAAATCATAAAGTGAAAGTTTTAATTATAATGTTTAATTGTTTTTATTAGCTGTAATAATTTATTATCCTCCTGGCCAGTGCCCACTCCTTTCTTGCCTGAATGAGGATAAGACTGCAACTGAATTGCCACAGAAGGCAGCCATGAGCAGGCATGGTTCATCTCATTCACACATGATGATTGGCTGCTGACTGTTTTAATGATGCCAGATAACAGCCAGATGAAAACAAGAATGCAAATTAAAAAAAAAAACAAAATAAAAACAAAACAAAACAAGTTCTCTTTTGCAACATTTTTTTATTTAATTTGCAGATATCTTTGGGATGAAGCAAGTAGTTTTAATTTGACACTGCATGATTGTAACTTTGCTTCCTCATAAGTTTTTAATAACAACAGAATATGGTATTTTCTGTATATACTTCCAGCATTGGATATTTGCAACACCATTAAAATGCATCATTTTCGCATGCTCCCTGTGAGTTAAATTAATGGAGTCACTGAATCTGAAATGTAAGAGGGATATGCATGCTAGCTTTGATTTCTTATTTATTGACAAATTCTACTGTCATAATTATTTGATTGTCCGTTAATTTTGCAGGTCTTGGATACATTGTCAAGGTTGTCAAAGAGTGATATATCCCAACGCAAATACAGGTAGGACTTTTATTGGTTTCAGTATATTGTTCACGCCTTGCTCTTAAATTCTGTAATTGATGTAGATTGTTAGTTTATACATTTATTTCATGATCTTACTTTTCCTGCAACAGATTTTAAATCTTAAAAAAAACTTGGTCTTGTATGATTTTGAACAATTGCTTTTTGTTTATAAAAGTTGACCACTTTGACATCTTGAATATGGCTTTTTCTTCAATTAGTATTCTGATTCAGGTTTAGGGAAAAATAGCTGTCATGAGAATGGACATGATATTTGATTTACTGGGAGATAAGACAGAAGCTTCCTCTTCCTGTAATTTTTTTCTCTGGATTATAGAGAGTGAAGCACAGATTAAGCCCAGACAGAGACTGCTGCAAACTGAATACATCTTCATCTTTATTTGAAAATCATTGGTTATCTTGAAGCATTTTAATTTTTTTTTTGTCTGTTGATGTAAACTGTTTGTGAAGTCAGTCCCAACCTATTGCCATCTGAGATTGTCCATAACTTCTAACAATATTCCATGCTTTTATATCCTTGTTTTATATAAGGCTTTGTCAGAGGGAGGGTCATTATTTTTGCCCTGCTATCACATGCGCTATAATATTTTTCATGTGTTGGCTTATATGTTTCATATGTAATTCAAATTTACTTTCCTTTGTCTTGATTTTTAAGAATATTTTCATGTCATTGTTGATTAATTGTCTAATAGACTGCATTAGGTTTTGATAAACCTGTTTTTGCCCTTGTGGTAATTGTGATTTTGAACAAAATTATAATGTTTTTCCATTCTCCATACAAAGGTGTAAATTACTAGCATCAAGATGAAGACTACAGTGTGTCCCGAAGTGAATTTGATTAAGTTACAAATGTTTCTTTTTACCAAAGCATGAAGTATATGGCGCATGGGAAGAAAAGACAAATTCAACGATTCTCTGCCGCAACCTCATTATCAATTCTGCTTCCCTTTTCCCATAACTTTTTTTGTTTTAGGATTTACTCTTTATGTCTTATTATTATTTTGCCATTTCATGCAATAGTCCTTGCCTCAGCTTTATTTCTTTATGGCTTCTTGTCCTCCCCATGTTTTAAGTAATTGTTGGTTGTGTTCATGAGGGAGAGAAAGTGAGCTTGGATTGCATTGTTAAGTGTCCTTCTTACTTTTTTCACTGACAACCTGAAGAGGGTTTCAGAACTACACCGCCGTCCGCGATAGGCGAGAGCCATACTACAATGAGCTGGAATTGCTAGCAACGTAAGTTTGGATGCTGTGGAATCCTGCCTTGAGAAAAGTGATATTGTAACTGATGTAGATCTTGCTGGTATCTCGTATGGATTGCTCCTTCTTGGTGTACGACACCCATTTCATGCGTCAGAGATGCCAGATTGTAAGAAATCTCTAGATTTCTTGACCCCCGCACCCCCACCCCACCCCTCGAAGAAAAAAAAAATTCTGGCATTTCCAGATCTGTATGTTATAATTTGTCCAGGTTTCAGAAATCTCACATCTTTATATCATGAAGTTGCAGCCATTATTTCCTTGAGGTAGTTTCTGTCACCTGGACAGAGTTTATACTTTTATAGAAACATTTTTGATTCCAGAATTGGCATCTGTGGATGAATGCATGAGACCTTATCTGTCAGCTGCTAATTACTGTAGATACTTTGCAGTGTGTAACTGATTGCCTGTGAACGTGTCACTACACACAAGATCGACCATTGTATCATCTTGATGTGTAATTTACTAACCAGCATTGCTGCACCGACTTCGTGATATTGCAGTGTCAATTGTTTGATGCACCTGAAATGTGTTGCAGTTGTTAATATTTTGAGGGGACGCAGTCTGGACTAACTTCTTGTTCTTTGCCTTGCACTGATTGTTTCTGTGACTTAGTATTGTACAGTTATGTAATTCAGCAGTCAGACTGTAATTGCATCATGAAAATGGACTGTGGTCAACTGGCTTGTTTCATGCAATGTAACATCTTTAATCTTTTGCAGCTAGTAATATTGTTTGATGCCTAGATATCTGTAACATGACTAATTTTTTATTGTGCATAGATTTGTGTCCATCGAGGGAGGATTAGGCCTACATGAAGAAATAGAGGGTTGCGAGTTTGCACAAGGCACTGCATTGAAATTTTGTTGAACTGGGAACTCTGAGAATTTTTTGTAGGCACTATTCCAGGACACTCCTGCAGGCTTTATCTCAGAACATCTGCCTAGAGCTTGATTTTTGGGTTACTGGCCATGGTATGGGGTTTAAACAAGTTTTAACAAGTTTTTAAAGTTTAAAAAAAAAAAAGCAAACTTGGGACAGACCCTACATGTGTGTTTTCTCTTTTTTAATCCTGTCCCTAACCCTAAATCAATCTTTAGGCGGGATTTTTCTGGAATATTGTCCATGAAGAAAGTCAGATGTACGTGATGCCAGTGTCAGACAGTCTAAGCATGCTTTACATTAAGATTTAGGTTTATACATGATTTAAGGGCAGAATCATAGGACTCTCCCATTCCAATGGCCTGTGTTGAAGGATGGTGGCAAGGGTCGAATCCTGGCAGTTTTCGTAAACAAAGTTGAGAAGCTGACACACCCATGAATTAAGACATGCTGATTGGTGAAAAGGATAACGTGCCGTGTGCAAATGCAACCCTGTATCAGCCTGCATGATGTTGTGCTTTTGAAGTAGGATGAACATTTTCTGCCATTTCACTATTACATATGATGTCCATCACAGGTTTATGTGTTCTTTTGCGGATTTCCGGCTGACTTTGCAAAATCAAAGTCCACTTAATTGCAGTGTCAGCGTAATCGAAAGATAATTAAGGTTATGAAGTAGTGGCGCTGGCAACTTCATTTAATTGCAGCTATGTCCATGCTCCCGAGTAGTTGTAGCTGCTTAGAGTCAGCTGTACTTTGAAGTATAATTATACCAGGGAGCATGAAAAAGCTCTTTTGAGATGGAATTGGAACAATTTTTTCCTATTGATACAGTTATTCCACTTGATACGGTTCTTCCTATTGATACACTTCTTATTATTAGTATAGTACAGTTCTAACCTTGACTTTTTATGATTATGGTAAATAATCTATTTTCCGTAAATATTGCCATTAAATGGCAATCAAACAAAACAAAAATGCCGCTAAGCAGATTACAGTTATGTGGGGTCTACTTTTATTTATCCATCTGTGTTAGTTCATGCTTTGTTGTCAGATTTCGTTTGAAATTTGTTGGGTACCTGAATTACAATGTATGCTATTGTTATGCAGATGCGATTCACCTCGCTGATTTGTTTGTTTGTCAGCAGATGTTAGTTAAGTATGCTTGTTTTTCAGTGTGATTAACCTTACGTGACGTATCTGTGAGATGCGATTTACCCCTATTTAAGTAAACTGAAGAGAGGTTTTCAGGAACTGCATAAATCCGTTTTGAACGCTTCTGGATACAAGCAATAAACTTGGAAGTGCTCTTTTATGATTGTATTTTGTTCCTGGCCCAAAGTGTCATTTTGGGGGAAATGCAGATTTCAGTATCAATTTTCTTTTCAAATTAATTAATAAATTAAATATATGATTTGTGAATAAATTGCTTCCTAGTTGGCGCCCCCCCCCCCCNAAAAAAAAAACAACAACAACAACAACAAAACACAAAAACTGGCCCAGATTTTGGAAACCGCTCTTCAATTCGTGATAGATCTAGTACAACATCCGGTTGTGACTTTAACTTTATTCCAAAGCATGCATATCAATCCGTTTGTTGTTTTTTTTTAATACTGTATTTTCTATAGAATGGTTCATGTTTGCGATATTTCTGATCTCTAGACCGCTAACATTTTTCATTAGCCTTGTTTAATGTAATGACCTGTGACATCAGACTGAGACAAGATAATGCACGTATAACGGATGTTCACAATGAGTCTATAACTAGATCTTTAGTCACCACGAATATAACGATTGGGGTCCACTTGATAATTTCGAGTTTCTGAGGCGGTAGAACTCGTGAGTAACATATGATATAAAAGACAGAGCACTACAGACGAAAATCAACTTGAATGCAGGATGTTCGAGATTGGGGTCGGGAGATCCTTCCAGCCTATGATTAGGATTCTATGGCATGTACACTTTATGACATTCCATCGATTGCAGGGTCAGGAAGGGTTATCAGGCTTTCCAGCTTGGCAAACTTCCCCTTTCAGTCAAATACTGTATATCCGTTCAACTTTAATTTTTTTTAAAAAATTGTTCACGTAGTGCAAGGTATGCAGGTGTAGGTGACACCTCTTAATTGCACTTTTCATTCAATAATTTTTCAGAAAACAGAATATTTTGCAAGTGAAAGTTGAATTCTGTAGTTTATCGCCAGTATAGTGTGGCCCGTGACCCCATCTGTCTTTCATCCGTCGATAAGACTTATGAGAACGTTATCCACTTTGTGTACCTGTGTAGTGCTCTCTCTGTACTTGTTCGGACTGGGAGATCTAGCAGTTCCAACGGTATAGAATTGTGTCCAATCTTATCGACATGTCGCTATGGAGCATTAGAGAATGAAGAGCTTTTCCTTGTTGCGAATTCATTTATTATTGCGATTGTACATGTGCTCCCACGGTAAACTTTGGACGCACCAGCTTTTACCGAACTTGAGAGGTGGCGAATGATCCTATCAGTTTGTAGAAAGGACTACGTCGATAGCAGTTGTGCAGTCATCAAAATGAAGGCAATTGGCGGTTGCTTTAAAGATCGACTGTAATTAGTAATGTCCGTTTTCGTCCAGGTGGCAACGGAAAATGGAACAGGCATGCGTTTAATGCACAGCGCTGCTACTCTGCGTTCCGTTGCTCCTTCAACTTGCCTCGGATTCTGAGAAAATTGGACCTAGTCTTTTTCCGATAACGGGACATAGACAGACTGGTGTGCGTTCTTTCTGATTTTTCCTTTTCAGCGCCGTAAGGGTTTCTCGCCGACAGCGGCTTGACCTTCCTATTTCAGGGCGTTGTTTTGTTTTTTTTTTGCTTTGGGCTGCTTCGTGGTGGCAGGGCCGCCACTTCCTGAATCCACTGCCTTTTGTGGAGTAGGATTCGCCCACACATGTGTTTCAAAAGTCTTGTATATTATTATTATTATTGTAAAGCTGACTCTACCTCAGTGTACCAGCCGACCACTCACAGCATTATTTCAGATAAATAAGTAAATTGTGTATTAATTCTCAGCACCTACCAATATAAATCGTATTTGCTTTTTCATGCTCTCGAGGAGTTGCGGTTAAAGTGGAGCCCACTTTTCTGTAGTTTGGTTAACACGATGTAGTGCAAAGAAGGAACCTGTAGCTACAGCTTCGCCCCTCGTTCTCCCTCCCTTTTCCCTCATGATTAGGGGGATAAATCGCCTTGCCAGCTAATCTCACAGCTTGTTACCCACTTTTATGTAATGCTGGGCTTACCGTTGGTAATTACGGTCGTTTTACGGAAAAACATGGTATGCACCAAAAGAAGAAGTTACATGAGACGCAATCACAATGTCGGTGAGCCTGTCTTTATCAAACAGTGACACATAACGGTTGGTCATCTTGGAAACTACTGAAGCTACGAAAGACTAACCCATATGCAGGTTTAAGCAAGTTCACCAACAAGTCAGTTCAGATCAAGTTTAGCTCACCAACGGAATAAAGCCTAAGGATCAAGTTTAGCCCAGTTCTATTACAAATGAGTAGTTTGAGATCAGATGAGTTGATGAGTTCTCCTTGCATTTTGAAATCGGCATTCGGTTCTGATTTTCGAGACAGAAGTGAACGGAACTAATGTAGGTAGAAAAAGTAAAGTTCATGTCAAGCACCCAAGATCACCACAGTTCAGATCCAGACTGATTCGTACAAAATAGCTATTAAGCTCAGATCAAGTTTACGTGAACTGAACTTAAGTTCACGACTCGCGTTCATATGATCTCAGTTCTGCCCAACCCTGCCCAGATGGAAAGATAGAGAACAATATGCCCTGTACAAAGACACCAAAAGGTGAATTTGACCTAATATGTCATATACGGTCTTCTTTCCGTTAAATCGCAGATTAGGCCTACTGCTTAGGGATGGATAAGTACCGGCACATGACATGGGGAAAAAGTTTAGGAACGCGATTGGGTTGCTTTTTTGAAAGGGGTTGGGAATGGAATAGCAGTCGACAGTGGAAAGGCTAGGAGGACGAGATTGTTTCTATTCATTAGTGAAGCTTGGAAGAGGAAGTAGGATCAGGAAAGGAGGGAAGGAGGGAGGGGTTGGGGGTGGGGGGGAAGAGTTGTTCTCAAGGGCTAGAACTATGACCCTGCAGTGAGCATTCCGAATAGGCTGGAAACCAGGATTGAAAAACTGAATTTAGGATGTAGGCATAATTAAATAAGGCGCAGATATTAAAGCTGAAAAGATGCACTGTACTTGATAAAACAGAGGGCGAAACTGGAAAACCGGAAGGACAACGCTATAAAGGGAAGGGTGACCCAAGTACGCGAGAAAAATGGGTATGGAATGTGGATTGGATAAGAAGAAGGAATAAAGATAAATGTTTATAAATACTGCACTAATTAGCCCAAAGCATACTAGAGCACCGAGCTATGGAGATAAGATATCGATGGCGAAAACACAAGATGCTAAAGGCTGGAGACAGAGGTGTAATTACCCATTATTACAGTATTTTATTTATTAATTTAATACAGTAAATTCATAATCAATGTGTTTCTGTAGGGAAGCCACACAGAAATCTTCAGGATAGGAATGCCGTCGTTTTGTCCTGTCGGATAAGGACGAAAATCTAGGAGGTTCTTTGCGCACATTCCGCATGTTAAAAGTCCAGTGACAGTTTTGAAATCATAGAAGAGATGGCCCTAGCGACCGCTGTCCGAACAAAATTGATAGGAAAATTTAGTCCGATAGTTAGTCTTAAAATCAGTCAGGTGCAGTATAGCAATAATCCTGCTGACTGGCCGTTAAACCTAACTCAGACAAACTCACATCAGTTATTATATTGTGGCTTTTCCTATAGAATGTACTTTCACAGGTTTGTTTACGCACTTTGATTGGAATGTAAAGCTCTTGAGAACCAGTTTGAGCCTGTCTCTTCCCCGTCCCCACACAAAAAGCTTAAGCATTGTAGATATAGTTACATGTGCCTTGATCCTGCCTAAGCTGTAGCGATATGATAGAGGACAAGGACAGATTTATGGGTAGAGACACAGAAGTAAAACCAGCGGATCAAAGAGGTTACTGAGGAAATGAAATGCGGGAAGGAAGTAGGAGAAATTAAGTGAGAGAGAGAGAGAGTGGGTAATATGATTATATTTAATTTGCAGTAATTAGATCCTGCACACACATGACATTAAGCTGTAGCGATTTGGTGCTGGAAGAGAAGAGGTAGACGGGTAATCACAGAGGTAGAACGGATGGAAGAACATGACAAAATATATTGTACAAGAGTGAGAGAGGAGAAAGCGGAGGGAAGATGTGAAAAGGAGAGAGAGACAGAGAGCGGCAGAATAATAGAGAGGGGGCCGGGATATGAAGTGGTCAGGTTTCAACGATTAAGCCTGCACGTGCGCGAGCATCGAGCTGAGGTGGAGCGCTTTCTGTAAGGGCAGAGGTTGATGGGGAGGGAGAGAGAGAGAGAGAGAGAGAGAGAATTGCGGTATTGAAAGAGTGTGGGAGAAGGATCAAGACAAGGCGAAGAGGGTGGAAAGAGAGAAGGATGCAGCCACACTAGAACTCCACGATCTCGTGCTTCACTTACGTGACTTCCTCTCCTAGATTAAGCGTTGTAAGGCTCCGGCTCCTTGCGCCATTTCACCTTTGAAGTTAGATCAACCCAACGCACTCGAATACCCCATGAGTTAGATGTAGGCATTGTGTGTGATATTGTACAATATTTATAATTAGATGAGAGAGAGAGAGAGAGAGAGAGAGAGAGAGAGAGAGAGAGAGAGAGAGAGAGAGATTACCACCCTCAATCGTGAAACATCTTTAAACGTTACACAAAATAAATAAACAAGGGCTACGCCTGCAATGACATTAAGCTTGGGCTGGCATTAAGCATTTGCGATATGATAAAGGCTGAAAGACGGATCTTCATGTTGAAAGAAAGGAATTACACAAAGAAAGAAAGACAGAAAAGAAAAAGAAGGAGTGGTTAGAACTAATGTAAAATCTATAGCCCGAGGATTATTTTCTTCCATCTCCCGGTTAGAACAAGCATCCAAGTGTTTAGGGCGGGTCAGGTCAAAGTAGATGAAGATGCGGCCAATAAAACAACCTGTTATTTATTATGATTAGGGGTGAGGGAGTGGAGCGTTAATGGGGGGAAATGTTTGAACTAGCGAGGCAGGAAGTGAGTACTTTGAGGGGAAATAGCGAGGATTCAGGAAAGTAAAAGTAATACAAATTAGAAAGTGGAGGGATATGCAAGGCTGCACGTGTGCTGGAATCCAGTACTATATAGTACAATAGAAGGGGGATATAACCAAAACATCCGTCTCAGACTCTTTAGTGCAGAGTCGGGTGTGTGGGAGTGAGTGAGGTGAAAGCTGTTGAGGGGAGCAAAGATGAGATGATCTCCGAGCCACTTATAATTAAGCTTTGGAATGAATGACGGAATTTATATGTAAAACAGTCCAAACTTCGATAGTAATTATGTGTGCACGGAAAAAGAAGAACATGTACTGAGTATTGCGGTATACGTACTGTCAAGGCCCATCTCCAACATTAAAAAATGAATTTTAAAATAATTATGGATTAGTGCGTATGAAATTCATACCGTATTAGTATTAATAGACCAAACTTAAATTATACGTTCTTAATCCGGAGATCAACTGACGTTCCATAATAAATAGAATGATAGATCTAGTAAGTTTGATATTTATCTCACAGTACTTGAAGGGATGAATGAATCAGTGAAGAGATATATATACTGTATATATAGTATAGTGCCATATGTAATAATGGTATTGAGCTATCTCACATAGATATCACTAAGGACAATGGTTTAAGAGTTGTAAACGCTTGCATCAATAAACATCAGTGGTAGACTTTAATAATACGAAACCACGGTAGCTGTCACTGCAGAGCTGGAGCAGGACAGAAATAATAGTAGTAGTGTGGGGTGGGGGGAAAGGGGAAGCTGACAACGAACATCGTTCAAGCCGTGCCACGAAAGAAGATCGATGATACCACGGGAAAATTTCTGCCTAAAAGCATCTGGAATGTAATTTCCCATCTGAAATTTAATTTCCCAGACCGGACAAAATAGATAATTGCAGTTAAGAAAACATCGGAATGTAGTCCTCACGAAATAGGTCGTGTCTCTTGCAAATGAATTAAATATTAGTACCGCAGAAAATAGACTCGATGGCTCCGCTTCACCCTCTGGGAAACTGTGGGTGGAATGCCTATCCTAAGTGGCATCACTTTATGAAAGTGTTGGTCCGAGCTAGAAAAAGGGGATTGAAAAAAAAAAAGAAAAAGACCAACAACGTTATTAGTTAGGATAGCATCAAATTTTGTACCAAACTGAAACAGGTATTCTCTAGTTGCCTCTGTAATATTAGTGGTGTCATAGAATGGCAGCTGGTGTGTTGCGAAACCTGGCGATTATTCAGTATAGTTATAGAGAATAAAATTGAGCCATGATTTTTCAGGCTTAGTGGAAAAAGAAAATCGAATGTGTTTCCTAGAATGGATGAAATATAGATTTTGTTCTTGCCACTATGCCTGTGTTACCATATTCTTACTGATAAACATTTTAAAAAGCCTAATTAGCAGCATTGATTGCGTTGAATGATGATCATCGCCTTTTGAAAGTTTCAGAGCCGAGTGGTTTTTAAATCCATGCGATCAGTTTTAAACAGCCTTCAGGTGATTGCGGTTACATCGTCCACACGTTTTGTGGTGCCGGCTATTGTTCGGGTAATGTCTCGATTGGGGCTACGGTTAGTGCTAATGATCTCTAATTAAAGCCCAATCGCCAAGTATCGTTGTATCGAATTATATAGTGTGTGCTCGATGCGAGAAAGTTAATAATGTTTATTAAATCTTAGTCCTGCAACGTTGGAATGACTTGAAAATAATGAGTGTTGTTCTTGTCAAATGACTTGTTTAACATTGCTGAACCATGCCATTGGCTTACTTAGTTTATGCCTTTCAGGCCATCTGAGTATTTTGTTTTGTCATGTCTGGCACATTAATGTTGCTAATATATTTGCCTTCTTATGCCAGTATACACAGTTGACATCGCTTAACTGCAAATCAGGACGCATAGGATAAGTTGCAACTAAAAGGAGTTGCAAGTTGCAAATAATTGTTGTATACACTCTTTACAGTTGTCTGTTTAACAAAGAAACGTTCCCACGAAGCGGACCACGATTGTGTGAAATCAATTGATATTTCATTGTTATATTGCTGGCATATTGCCCTTTCGTCTATCAAAGACCCGCCTGAGGTATAAAAGGAAAAGTGAGACATGATGGGACACTCAGCTTATTTGAATCAAATTGCATGCTTCACATCAAAACGATGTTTTATCTGAATAATGGATTTTTTATGTCATAGAAACTTTGCAGATCACTAATTTACTCTCCTTTTGAACGGTAATTCAAAGAAAATTGATATAAAAACCTCTAGTATTTGAATTATGAAAGTAAACCAATCTGAGTCGAGGTTGTGTCCACGCCCATTTGCAGGCGGAGCATGGCTTTCGAGGTAACAGTCGGATGGCGCAGCTTCAACTCTACACAGTTTATTTAGTGATGCATAATAAAATTGTATATCACTGTACATACCTTACTATTCTTAACAATATCGTGGAATAGTAATGGATAAACGCTTTTAAAATTCTGTGGCAAGCCTGGAAGACAAAACACCATATAATCGTAAACTGGTCATGTGATGATACAGTATTTTGTCATTGTACGGCAGTTTTGATTGATTACTGACATTTTGCCAAGTTTGTAGGAAAGTTTCATATTTTTTAAATGATTTCGACACTCTCTGTCTCTCTCTCCCTGTCGATCTGTAATATATGTGATACAATGAATGTTTAATATATTATGTTCGAACACTTGATTATGCATGAGGATTATCTTGCCTAGTATTAACTGGATAACCCTTCGTTGTTTATGATATTGTAGATAAGGATTGTGTTTTAATCCATTGTGTGAAATAATCTGTCGTTGCATTGTTAAACTGACCAATCACCCACATTCTCTTGTTGCCGTGCACTTCGTCCCCCATCTTCCCCATCTCTGTTTTCTTTGGATTGTTTTGAATTGTAGCCCTCCTCTCTCTCCCCCCTCTCCCCCCGCCTCTCCCTGTCCTAACCCTTCGTGCCAAGCAGCCCTTTTTAAACAAATCATGTGAGGTTTTGCCAAAACAAGAATCTTTGAAGTAAGACAGAATGTTCTGCACTTAACGATGGGGACAGTCTGTTAAGTAGATATTTGTGTGATATTTATTAGGACGATTTTCAATTAAACAAATAACAATAGTTCAAATTATAATGATAATTATGGGTATACATGAAACTTAAGATAGAAAACCAAATTAATCGTCATTATTGTTATCATCTTATGAACCAGAAAAAACTTTGTTGCTGGCAAAGCTTCATTTTGTGCACTCTTCTTTTCCCCCTGCATACGCTTCTTCCCTACCCTCTATTTTGTTTATATGAATTCCTCCTCTGTTTTACCAGAAGGCAGCTTGCTCCACTTTTATATTTCTATGGATGTGTCTAGATTTATATGTACTTCATCGTCATTTGTTCGTAAGTTATTTCTATCTAATAACAATGTTTTCTATTGTTTTCACCATCCTTTGATATTTGTCGTAGTGGTTGTGACGTAACCTGCCATTGTTATTGACGTTGCTGACAGAATCACAACAACTGATCTACTTGTTGACTGACCAGCGTTTGGGGTGTTGTGGTGTACATGACTAACAGCCTGTCTGTTTGTTTGTTCCCCCTTCAAGTGGTTTCCCTCCCGAGTCCGGACGGTCCGAGGCCGAGTTTGATGAAGACATTTATGGAAATCTGCAAGACCTGGCTATGTGAGTTACCTCCCCATCTTTTCAACATTTTACTCTCCCCTTCTTCGATTTCTTTCTTTTCCTGTCTTCTTTTTCAGTTTCACTCGTCTTCATTGTTTTCATAGCAGTTCTTTCTTTCTTTCTTTCTTTCTTTCTTTCTTTCTTTCTTTCTTTCTTTCTTTTTCTTTCTTTCTTTCTTTCTTTCTTTCTTTCTTTTTATTTGATTATTACATTCTTCTTACATGTTCATTTTGTTTGTTTCTTTCTTTTCTGTTTTTTTTTCTTTTCACCCTTCCTACCTCTACTGAATGACTTTCTTTTCCTTTTCCTTGTTTGTTTTTTCCCACTCACAGTTGTTAGTGGTTCTACGCCGCTGCCTCTGCTTCCTCCGTCGCTTTGTTTCTCTTGGAATCTGTGCTGTCATTTAAAGAAAAAAAAATCTTACGGCTGTAGCTTATGTCATGCTCTGTTACTTAACAACAAGTGTAATGCGCACATTCTTATTTCTCTCTTTTTTTCTTAGCTTCTGTGATCTTGCATCTCTCTGGCGGTGGTTGATGTAATATTATTAATCTGTCCATCCTTCATTCAGGACTCCTCGTATACATTAATGGAGAGAGAGAGAGAGAGAGAGAGAGAGAGAGAGAGAGAGAGAGAGAGAGAGA
>JAWQUT010000033.1:1223391-1233598 GCA_033807755.1 Ellobium chinense
GAGAGAGAGAGAGAGAGAGAGAGAGAGAGAGAAGGAAGGGGGATTATTCCATGGGAATTGTCTCACTCTTCATCCAGAGCAATGTCAGAGCAATAATTCTAATTGAAAATAATCTGACTTAAGTTCAATCAAGAGCTGCTAGGTTTGATACACATTTGTGAAGAGTCCTTAGTTTTGTGAAACTGAATATAGGCCGTTATAGATCTTTAATACTAAAATTTCTGTTGTCAAATCCGTAAAAAGTCCTTAAAAACGTTTGCCGCCTTTAAAGTCTATTGGGGAAAACAAAAAGTCCTGAGCACAATTACAGATGATAAATGATGGGACAGATCCAACATCTAACAAAATTGTATCAGTCAGTCAGTCAGTCAGTCAGTCAGTCAGTCAGTCAGTCAACCAATCAATCACCGACAGCCCAGTCCATAATCCAGCATAGGCTAACAGCGGTCTTAGACATGGAGACAGATTTAATAGCAAAATATAGGAAAGATTACGGTATTATTGGTTTGAATCCAGACATTTTCTGTGTTGGAAAGGTTTGTGTAATCATATAACGTAAAATAACGAGTGTTGGCCTTTGGCCGAATAAAAGCTTTGAACTTAATTAAATTTAATGTTCACAACTTTTGTTTGAAACTCTTGTACGAATCCTTAGATTCTTTTGCCTCGTTTGTTACGGTAATTAACAAGATAACTTTTCATGGAATTGATCAGAAGGAGAGGAGCCGGATACGATCATCTGTTTATGAGCGCCTCAGGCATCTGGCAGCGTGGGTGTGCACATAACGTAGGTACTGGTTAAGTGAATGTTTGGGAGTACTTAAAATAGGGCGTATTCTCGAGGAGATAGATAGCTTTGAATGTGGGAGGCAAATAGAAATAAAAGCTTTGGAGGAAAGAGGGTAGCGTGACGGACTGAAGGAAACAGTGAAGGGATGAATGCAGTAATAAATACGAGGCGCAGGGAGATTGAAAGAGAAAGCAAATCTGCTGTCCTTGAAGCCTTGGAGGCAAGCAGAAAGAAAAGTATTGAAAGAAGATGCCAACAAGGTGGAAGGAACAAAACATTGAGGAGATGGCAGACAGAACAAACCATGTACCAAGAACGATGAGAGACTGGAAAAAAGCAGCTTGGAAGCCTAACGATATCAAGATGGCAAAAAAAAACCAAAACAGAATGAAATACAGAATGAATAAAAAGATAGACAAACAAACAGACAAAAAAGCTATTTGGCTTTCGTAAGAGCTACAACATAACTGACACTGCCTTGATTTTTATTCTTCGTAAATATACATTAACTTCAGAGAAGCCGAAATTGGATTAATCTATCTTCACTTTGGATGTTCAGAAATATGCACAGTCAATGGTAAAGGGAATTTTTTTTTTTTGGTATGCAGAAATGAAAGTGTATTATATCTCGCTGATAAGATTTTATCACAATTTATGCTATGTTAAATATTTTGGCTTGGGGCTTGAAAAAGAAAAGTTGGGAAAGGATAAGGGAAGGGAGTGGGTGCCCCTGTAGTAAGCACTCGAAATCTGTTGAGAAAGTAAACATTCGTATACAGCTGAACGTAATGAACGTTATGTACTCAAAAATTTTATCGTTAAAATCAACACACTACCAGTAGTGACGTACATATTTCCAGGAAATATGAAGTTAAAAATAAATGTTCAAAGTATAAAAAAATCCTGGCAACTGTCGGAACTTTTGGCTGACGTAGATTGGCAGCAATAACGGAGGTACAGTGAGTGTTTCAGACATTAAAAAAAAAAAAATGAAGTAAGGGTGTCTTGGCAGAAAATTGACTGAACATGTGATTAGTTTCTCGCCTGAAAATAAAGTAACCGACCACAATCCTGTATTATGTTTAAAAAAAACCAACCAAAAACATTTCTTGAGTTTTAATGGTAAGTTATCGGAAATGAACTGTGAAATCGTACTGGCAAGAGGAAGAAGAAGAAGAAGAAGAAGAAGAAGAAGAAGAAGAAGAAGAAGAAGAAGAAGGGGAAAATGAAGAAGACAGGTAAAGACGGCGTGGTTTTTTACCTTTTTAAATGTCTAATCGACGCATCCTGTGGTAAAAATATCACAAAGACATAAAAATATCATTAAAGCAAGTGCGGGCAATTACAGCAGAATACCACGTCAGTTGTGCACATTTCTGAAAAACTTGGATTTGAAAGTACAGTAGTTAGTTTTGGTCGTTTCTGGCAAGAGTTGACTTTTTCTTTAGAATCTTGTTGCTGTAAGGTCAAAAGGTTTTCAGAAATTTGCGCAACCTGTGGTATGATGTTGGAATGTCCTGTCCGAACTTCGTTAGTTGTTATTATTGAAGTAGGAAACATCTTTGTTTTTTTTTTTTTTCTTTCTTGTAATGAAAAAAATTAGGCAAAACAAAAACGACCATATTACGGGAGATGAGCGTCAGATTTTTTCCAATCAGCTATAATAGTACTGTTCTTGGAATTAAAAATTTACGTCTTGTTACACAGGGACTGAGTACATCACACAATATATTTATCGAAGGATGACGAATGGTTTTCACAATAATATGACCTGTGTGGAGCCGATTTTTGATAACGTAAGTCGGCCGGACTGAAGTTACGCCGATCATGGATGCATATTTGGGAAGCTCGAGAAACAGGTTTAAGGAGCAGGGGAGGTCGAGGCTGAGGCGACCCAGAAACCTTACATGCCACTGCAGTACGACCTAAAAAACGTCAAATTCGAGGGGATAAGATGTTCGAGTTCGTTAATAAATTTCACACACACAAAAATAGAGAGAAATGGACTTTGGGACCAGAATAATACAGTGAGAATGGGGAACTTTTCGAGTAGGCTACTTTCGAGATCATTAAGTTTTACCATCCTTTTACTGTCAAGTAGCCGAGGAAAAAAGAAAACAAAATAAAAAGGGAACACGACAAACCCACTTTTCCCTCCAATTCCCAAGGTTGTCAAACCAAGCAAGCCCGTTTTGACCACCCATCGAGAAACCTTCATGAGACGTTATTATGAGTAAGAGCCGCGCTTTGCTGTACTTGATGGTGGACAGGAAGGGAAAACATTCCTGATAGGCCACAGAAGGATGTACTGTACTGTACTAATCTGTATTATGTAGTGCACACCAGTAAACTAGTAGACAGGGCTCATGGTGGGCGAAACCGGTTTTATAGGTTTTGCAATACTCAGGCACGGATGCTCTCAGTATGGAAAGTATCGCTATTTCATTACATCTTATCTAATACTCAGTAAATGGTTGCATTTCGATCTTTTTCGGTGCTCTTCGACACTTTTGATTCTGCTACAAGGAAGAGCGGTCTAGATCAAACAAACCGTCACTACTTATATGAAAAATATCGAAAAGGTATCGAAATGCTAATGCTTAAATTTTGATCAGACATGGAAACCGCTAAATATGGAAAGTATTCATATTTGGAAGCGATTTTGCCCGCCACTAAACCAGACGTTAGTTTCAGAACCAGGAAGTTTGTTCAACACCGATTGCAAGGAGATAACAAAAGCCTGCTCGAGCTATTTATTTCTGATATGTTCAGGCTAAGGTCCAACATTATGAATTGAAGGAGGAAGGGTACCAGTTTACTTACGTGTTTTATGAAAAGATTTCGCCATGCAAACTGTTCTGCCTATATTGTCGAGCCTGAGGAATTATATTTAACAATTCAGATAAAGCAACGTTGGTTTAATCGCAACATTTTCCACAGTAGAAATCGCAACTCCTTTTAATCGCGACTTTATTCATGTTCAAGAGGAATAGCGAATGAACGGAGTTGATTGTATATCAGAATAAACCAAACAAAATTTGCGCTTGCACAGTAAAGGAGGAGCGCTGTTGTTGACAAGAGAAAGTTTTGAGATAACATGAATTCATGGTCCTTATAGGTCCCTTAGTGGTCTTTAAAAAGATTAAGGTCCTTAAAATAATGCTTAACTTTTACAAATACAATCCTGAATCTTTATATAGTTCTTAGTTAAACTGAAGAAAGAATCCTTAAACTGTGCTGCTATCAGTAATGAGTATGTGAAAGTCAGGGTTGCTATAATTTTATTGAAGCAAGGTAAAATGAAGAAAAAAATCTGGAGATAATGAAAAAGTTTCTTTCCGTCATTTCCTGTTTACAGTGATTGGCAGTTTTATATGTAACTCCTTCACATTGTGATCAGGCAGCAAGTAAATGTGCTAGTCTTTAAACCTTCCTTAATTTTTATAATGGAAAAGTGGTATGAATGCTGATGTGCTTCAGAGTAAACATTGAATACATAATGCTAATACATAATGCTAGCTTTCCGTGGTCGAGGAAGTAGTTTATTTTGTCATCCTTTACAAAAAAAAAAACGGACGTGGAGGCGCCTTGTTCATATCTTTCCCTTTATGTGGTTATTGTTGAAAGTTTAAGTAATATGAAGAGCTGTGGCCGACTTTTGAACAGTGTTTTGTTTGCAGGATTATTCTCGGCTGTTGGTTGTTTTCACTTCCTTGAACGACTGAATATAGAATCTCATTATTGTTTGGATGTAGACTTGCCTTTGAGCCACTCGACTTCATTTGTTGCGACAAAAGATAGACTATGGGGATTTTAATTTGTCCACGTATGTCATATGTCAGTTGTCAGTTGACCCTGACTTTACCGAAGAGAAAGTGATACTGAGTGGTAAAATACCACTGAATGAAAGGCCTTTTTTTTTCATACCCATGGGCCATGCTGTCAGGGGTGAGAGTATAAATCTATTCACTATTGATAGGTGAAATATACGTCTTCATTCCTCATTGTTCACCATGAGAAGTGTTGAGAAAACATCATAAATCATACAAACAAAATACAGCCATATACATTATTACGAACATTCTGTTCGTTGCGATCCGCAAGAGAGTGTTTGAAAATACCTATTTGAGGTAATTCGTATACTGGTACGCGATGGACTTTCTTAATCTTAACAAAAAATGGACAGATAAACACAGGCTTCTTAAAAGTAGTTTGCTGTATCAAAATCTGATAAAGTATGTCATCGCAACCTTGGCTACTCACTTTGACAGTCCTGACAGTGCAAAAACTCATGGGGCTGTAGAACTTAGGACGGCGGAGGGAGAAAAGGGGACCCCTTCTCCATCTCCCCGTGTGACTCTGCTTATTTGTTTCATGGTTTGATCTTTTTAGCACCAAACCACCGCTTGTAAAATCACTGCGGATGGTTCTTTATGTCGTAACGTGGCTGGCTAGCTGTTGGACCTCCAAATATTGAATCCATGTAAATAGATACTGTAAATATAATGTATATTAAATTGGCTAGGTCAGAGGCACCTCTTGATCAGTGACTCAGGATCGTTTGAATTTCAACAAATTTACCTCTATTGCTATACCGCTACCGAATCGCCCCAAAACCACTCGTCTTACGTCAGTGCATGTCCAGTTTGTTGGTAATAGCCTATCAACATACATGTGTAAAATTGGGTCATGGCCAATGCACTGTTGTATAGAACTTTGTATATTATACGATAGAGACAAAACATGTTTACAGGGAAACGAAAAAGCACCACCACCACCACCAACAATAAAGAACAAGGGTAAATAATTTCCGCAAATGTAAAAAGAAAATTGCCATCTTCTTTAGGGGTCTTCTAAACAATAAACATCTGCTTTAACTCCTTGGAGAAAATAACCCATTAGGTAGTTACAACGATCTACCAGCGTTCATTTCCCACGAAGTGAAAACAAAACAAAAACACGTTAAGCTTAGCTTAATTTGAGTCTCCTGTCCCCCAAGCATTTTAATCAGCTTTGGCTAGGATATATCACGGCTCAATATTTGACTCCGTGATCAAACTTTGGGTTCTCATTTACTGTATTGATAAACTGAAAGAGGGGCGTGGAGGCCTACACTCAATGTTGATTCGTATTTGAGGGTGTTTCTCCTCTTCCTCCTTCTTCTCTAGAGACGTTGCTAATGTAATTTTTTGTTCGGTTTGCAATATTTAATTCATATAGCTTATGCATATTTTAGATAAGTGTTTTTTTTTTTCCTTGGCATTTGTGCAGTCACAGAGCTGTACACTTGCCCACAGTGCGACAAAGGAGTAGAGAAAACTGACGGGATAGAAACATTGTCGTAATGTCAGCGGCGTTGTCAGATTAGTGGTAGGAGACGTGTTAGGATGGGAAGGAAGGGGGGCACAAGGCACCGTTTACTGCTCTCACCCGTCGCGCCCTTCCAAAACGATATTTTGTTGAAGTTATAATCAAAGATTCTCCCCTCCCCCTCTTAAGAAAAAAAAAAAAGGATTAATATTTCTTCGTTTTAAGTTGATTCCAACCTTTCTTCTCTCTCCTCCCCCCCCCCCCCCCCCCCCCNGGCCCTCCTTCGTTCAGAATGCGAGCGGCGTTATTGCAAAAGACCCTGAAAGTGTAATGCGGTAGACAAAACAATATGCCTTGAAGTTACTGTTTGAGATGATAACAGGCTGCATTAAAGTGTTTGTGTGAAATGTTTGGAAGGAAGCTTAAAGAAAAATGCAAATCGGTTAGCGAAAACCTAATGTCAGGGTGTTCTCCTTCATCTGAAATTTGAAGTAGTCAAAAGACAAACAAAAAGCAACGGTAAATCCATAAATTGAGAAAATGTGTGTGCATGTCAAATTTGTTGTGCATATATTGTGCATGCAGAGCTGTCAGGTTTAGACGGTAATAATTTAAACGCGGCGCGGGCTCTCTGTTTTCTTTCGCGCCCGCAAACATACATGCAGACTTTCTGTACACATCATTTCCTGTCATTAAAAAAAAATAAAAAATTCTCAAACAAAACGTCTTAAAGCCCATCTACCCCACCCGTCCGAACGTAGTACAAATCCTGCCAAGAGACAGATTCACAAGAGACAAGACATAGAGCGGGTGTGTTCAGCCGCTCTCCGGCGGGCCAAAATATGGACGGTCAAGGGCGTAAAACATGGCCCACGACGCTCTCTCTGTCAAGCTAGAAATAAATGGCAGAGAAACACTGATTGTTCTTGGTCTTGGCGAAAACTTGAAAGAAAACCTGGTGCTAGCAAAGACAAAATAACAATAAAAGCACTTCAAAAGAAGTAATCAGTGCTAGTGTCCTATAGTGGCGGGCAGGATCGTTTCTGGGTATCGATTAGCAATTTGATTCGTACCTAGATTCACCAGAATTCCGAGAATTTCGGTAGGTAGATGGAAGTTTGTCTAACCTGTATTGTTCATACTTGCAGCGGTATCGAAGGTTATCGAAGGGATAGAAGTACAACTATCTGCCAAGTATCAGAATTGATATGATATCCATACTTTCGATACTCAGCGCTTGAAGGGATACCTGAAATTTCCAGTGTTGGTTCATTACTAATGCCCTATCTAGCTGTATCTAGTTTAAATCATACTGCTATAAATCAAATCATTTGAAATTAAACAAAAAAACAAACAAAAAAACAAAGCCACATATTAGATTTTTCAGTGTCAGGCATGATGGAACTTGCCTCCACGGTTAAGGTATAGCCCTCACAGTATGACTAAAGTACACAAGTAGCTCTTTAATGAAAACGGTTGGAATTCCCTGGCATGGACAAGAAGGAAAACAGATCCGAGAGTGATCGGGACTTAGAAGTGATGTTAACAGAAGTATCAATACGCCTAGGGGAAAAAAAGCACATTTTGATTTTAAAGCAACACGACTAATTCTCATATACCAAGGACTCACTGCAGTGCCATGGCGACTTGCAGATGACAGGAGGTACAAGAGACAAATCGTAAAAGCCGCTTTGAGTCATGTAATAAAATTTTCTTCTCGAACCATAATAGGAACGTTCGGCGATTGCCGATACTAATGCATAGGTCTGATGCCACCACTGTGCTCAAAGTATGTGCTGTTAACATTGGAATCCTTCATTTAGATTGTTCACTGTTTTCATTGAGATGAGATGGAGTTGAAAATTTAGTCTTCTTTTGCAGACTAAAGGTTGGCACATATGAAATCCGCTGAAGCCATTGGGAAACTGCCTGTAACAAATATTCGTTCACAAATTTAGGACTGCATTTCACCATGATGATGATTTCAGATTGTACTGTTATTTATAAACAATCTTTCCGAAGAACAGACCTCATACCTTGCTTTTATTGTCTCTTGTAGTTTAGAGATTTCGGCCAATTAAGCTCCCTCAACCAAACGTACCTAATCTAAAACCTGCCTTTATACTACAGTTGAGTAAGCAATATCATTTGTGCTTGAACCGTGTAATCATAATGGGATGGTTTCGTGAGATTTCGTTTATCGTCGTATTGGCTCCTAGATCTTACTTCACACGTTTTTAAGGATTGTAATTCAAATTGTGAGGAAAATAGATTTTGGAAGTAGGGAGTGGAGAGAGGATGGGAGGAATAGGAACGATTAGTAGTTTTAATTTTATGGCTTTGATTTTGTATTTAAGTGCAGGATTTTGAAATTATATCCGATGGTAATCCAGGTTCATTAACTTGGCGATATCTGTTTGGTCAGTCGCTGTACATCATATTTCTCTGCATCATCTGGCATTCAGGAAGTGATTTTGATACTGTTCCTCTTTCAGTTTGACTACATGCCGGTTTTCCCTTGAATCTCACTTCCACCATCTCTACCATCCTATTTTTTCCCAGCCCCCTCCTCCCCCGGAAGAAAACGAGACAAGTACATGTACTTCCCCTTAGCACTTATTAGGAGGATAGTTTGAAACGAAGGATTTGTCATGTGACCGAACAGTGAGCACTGCATCATCTGAAGTGCTTTTCCTAAAATACCGAAAATTTGGACCCTCTGATTATCCGCCTATTTTTTTTCCGAATTTCCATTCATCCCTCATGTTTTTTGGGTTTTTTTTTCTTCTTCTCCTTTTTGCCGTAAATCTGAACCCTCGAGGCCTCATAATGTCTCGGAGAGTCAATCATGTCTTCAAAACACACCGGAAGTTAGAAACAGAGAGTACGAATTAACCACAAATGAACCACACTGTTAACTGCTGTCGGATGTGCGAAAGAATGAATGGACTCTCCAGCCAAGGTTTATCCAATTGTAAAATGCTGTAAATTTTGCCAGTTTACATTATCTATTTGTCACTGCCATACTCCTGTGCACCGAGCGCTGTTGGCGTAGCTCACCACTCCGATTGCTTGTCATTTTCCGCGACAGGGGGTAATCATCTTAATGGCCAGTTTTTATTCCGCAAGAGGCGAGTGGAATGAGGGTAGATGGGAATGGGGAATATATTTGTGCTTGTAAGAAAACACAGGAGACAGGAAAATTGATTTTAAACCAATTGTACATAAAAATAATTTTTAAAAAAAAGACTACTCAACAGACTCCGGTGACTGAATTTACACTGACGACAATAATAATAATAACAAAATTAACATGATGTCAGTAAATATTAATAATAATACAAAAGTATTGACAAGTCGTGTGAAAATAATATGTAAACAATAAGAAGAGACCCACAACAAAAATCAATTATTCAGTCATTCATCAGAAACATGGCAGATGAATTAGTCTAACGTTTTCAATCAATCAATCAATCAATCAATCAATCAATCAATCAATCAATCAATCAATCAATCAATCAATCAATCAATCAATCAATCAATCAATCAAGTAACCGACCGACCGACCGACCGACTGACTGACTGACTGACTGACTGACTGACTGACCGACCAATCAACCAACCAACAAACCACCAACCAGTCAGTCAGTCAGTCAGTCAGTCAGTCAGTCGGCTTGATTTGCTAATATCCGCTGATGTAACTTTAGCCAACAATTTTACAGTAGATATTTATCTGTGTGTCGCCCTTTCGAACCACTGGGCGTGGGTAAAGACAGTAGCATTACAACCTGTTTATCATGTTTCGTGACAGGAGACAGCTATGGGGATGCGGGGAGGGGAGGGGGAGGAGGAAGGGGGATGTCTGGGGATTAGAGCCCGTTTTGCTTCCGAATGAAAGGTTTTAAAAATCTTGACACTGACAGGCTGACATCCAGACATCCAGATTCCTCCACATTTTGTTTGCTTGTTTGTTTGTTTTGCATAGTTAAAAGGCATTTACAGGGCTGTGAAAACAGTGAAGTCCACATACGACGACAAAACAGTGAATTGTCCATAAGAAAAATGGGGTATAGTGGTGGATTTACCTCCTCCATTTCCCCGTTCCGA
>JAWQUT010000033.1:1238960-1266342 GCA_033807755.1 Ellobium chinense
TGTGGGTTTAGAAACAGTGTTGCAAGCATTTGAATCAACTTAAAAGAATAACTAAAGATTCAAGATAAATACAGTATATAACAAGTTAATACATGGATTTTCAACTGTTAAACCAAATTGCAATATGTTGTAAGTGAAATAAAAAAATATAATCAACAGACCTAAGAATAAAATTCCTATTAAGGAATCTGTCATGATCATCATCATCATCATCATCATCATCATCATTATCATTATCATCATTCTCATTCTCCTCCTCCTCCTTTTCCTCCTCATCATTATGACAGGTTAAGAAAGGCCAGACCGAGAAAAAGAAATAACAGTCAATGCTATTGGTGGATCAAAACATTGTGGGTGTGATTCCATTGAGTACTGCCTTAGGAACATATGTCAGTCTCACTTTTCTCAGTCTACAAACTTTAAAAATGTACTTTAAATGCAAGTGATCTCTGTCAAAACTGTGGTAGACTTCCCTGTGGAAACTGAAAAGATGATAGATGTGATCTCGTCTGCTATGGTTATTGTTACATGACTTTTTGCTTGAGGAAACACCAGGTTCTGGGCGTGCCTAATTCTTGCAAGAGTTGGTATGCACACTCACTTGTAAATGGTGGGCTAGGGGAGTGCTGATTTATAGCTTCATTGATTCAAACTTAATTTACCTAATTGATTAGGAGTTAAGACTTGCTCATCCATATCAGATAAAGCATACTGAAAGTGTTTTGTGTTGTGTTCTTTCAGCCCTCAGGTGAACTTACCAAGAGAGATCACTGTATTCGAGAACTTCTGGAGACAGAGAACAATTACAAAGTGGCTCTACAGATGATCATTGATGTAATTATGATTTATAACCCTACTCTGTTCTTAGCTCTCTGGCTCTAGGTGCTTGATAGCACTGCTCTTCTTTATAGTTCATCCCACTCCTTAGGTTCCAAATCTGATTTTAGGTGCTGTATACTTCTACAAGATGCTTTAAGTTCATGAGCCAGTAAAATATAAATCAACAATCATATATTGTATTTTGTATTATGCTTGTGCTGGCAGTATGTGATAACATAGTCCGTAAGGATGGTCTGACCATTCAAGGCTTAAAGTGTCGCTATGTTTTTTTCTCATTTTGCATGATGGGTGAAGCTCCAGGTTTTTGTGATTTTTTTTTTTGTTTTCCCTTTGAGAATGGAAGTCTGGATTAGATTGTGATAATGTGGAGAGAAAGAAATGCCAGTATAATTAAATTATTATGTTCAAAAGATAATTTTCTGATGATGCTGTGGGACACAGAAATCATTGTGTCTTATCAGTGACATGAGATCAAAGTTGTTAAGCATATGCCTGTCTTCAGTCACCTGTTTACTACCAGAAAAAAACTTGTACACATTTTGTTGCCCAAAGTATAAATCAACCTATTCAGCTCTGAAATTTGTTATTGAGAGGACTTAAAGGAAAACTGCACCGTCCTACAGACCATATTAAATCATATGATACCCTATTATTCCAGTAAAACAGTCTTTTAAGTGTCTGTCATAATGATATAACGCCTCTGCCGGCCCCAAACAACCCACAGAGTTACATTATCCAAAGTCCGAATTGTTACAACCATTGTGCGCGTGGCAGCCATAAGCTTACGTCAAATACGTTCTTGCCACATGACCAAGCTGTCTAGCCAGTGCTCTGCGGATGGGTGATAGCATGTTGGTATGAATGTTTTAATTCCTCTGTGAACAGCAGATATGGCAAACAAAATCACGCTGAGGCAATAAGAATGCAGAATACTTTTTCTGGCTTACACTATCAAATTTGGAATACCAGAATCTTAATTTAAAGCTGAATAATACATTGTCAGGTAGAGGTGTCTGTAGCTGCAGGAACGTAAGTTGCGTCAGCGTAGGCCTCTGCTGATCGGGGAAGGGAAATAGTTCTGGACACAAGGGCCAAACCCAGTAACTCAAGCTCTCCTTATTGCGTCATATTGCATACGCGCACGGTAACAGAACAATGCTCTTTCTTTGCAAAATTGACTCGGTGGGCACCATAGATAATTTTAGAGAGAAAAAGTATTGAAAAACGGAAAATTATTTTTGATGTGCGTGTCCTACTTTAAGTATGCCATAACTGAGTTGGTTGCACATTATTTTTCATATTTATCAAATTTCCTTGCTGTCTACAGCACTTCATCAAGCCACTGCAAAGTGTGATTCAAGGTAGTGACAGGGAATTGGTATTTGCTTACATAGAAGTAAGTCATATCAGAATCTGCAGTCATGTGCATTGTCAAAAACTTCACTTTCTCTCAGGTATAACATATTGGTAGATGTCATTTTCTTGGATTTTGAAGCAAAAAGAAAGTCATATTTGAGAAATTAAATGAGATTATCCATTAGTGAATGTCGTATTTTAGGCAAAATAAGTCTGAGCATTTATTTTTTTTTGTGAGATGTCAGTATAAAGTTTGACAGAACATATTGATTTAATATTGGCGTAAACCTGAGATGAAAGTTGATTCTTTCACAATCATGATTTCATATTGATCATTTTGTTTGCAGACTATGCTTTTAAAAAGTCTCTGACAGTACCAATAGAGTTTTATGTTTATTAAATTGTTTACCTCATTTTCCCTAAATTTTACCAGCATTTTGTAATAAGATTACAGCTATTGAGCTTACATGCTAAAAGGATTGCAAATTTCATTACATGGGTTTTGCAGAAAGGGTCAGGACTCAAATCAATAGATGTTTCAGAGATGCTCTTCATGTAATATCATTAAAGTCTAAAAAAGTTTGCAACTTGAACTCCTCAGGTGATGTTTCGGTTATTGAAACATTGTTTTTTGTTCCCTTCATCTTTTCTCTCAGCAACTATATGAAGTCCACAAAGAGTTACATGAAAAACTCAATCGCTCAGTGAGCCAAGGCCACCCACGTCTGGCAGATGTCTTCATCCACTTCAAATCTAAACTGCTCATCTATGGTGATTTTTGCTCCAACCTTCCAAAAGCACAGGATAAAATCGATAAACTCTGTGAGAGTGAATTGATACGAATGAAAATTCAGGTAAGAAAGTGTCAACTTATTGTTTGATATTGAAGCAAAATAAAAGATATAATAGAAAGTTCTGTAAGTTTTTTTTATAATGTTAATAGGTTTCTAAAGATAGAGTTGAAGAAGGAAAGGTCAGTGTTCTGCAGTCATATGTATGGACTTTTTTTTAGATAAGGACAATCACTGTGTCCCGTACAACTTTGGCTTTTAATTAACATATATTATTTTCATCTTTGCCTATCATGTGATATTTGATTTAACCCTGACTCATCAGCTAGAAGATTATGTGGGAGGCATTTCACCTTAAATTTTAAAGATTAGTAAGGATGTTTCAAAAATTCATTTGCATTCCGTTGAAGGTGAAATAAATTAGATATGATAATATGTGACAGCAAGTGTCATTAAATATATGCGATTTTTTATTGATAATTATTGGAAGATTATGTCTTTTTTCAGGAATGTGAAAGGCGAGCTAATGAGGGCAAATTCCGGTTACGAGACTTGCTTCATGTCCCAATGCAGAGGGTGCTCAAGTATCATTTATTGATGAGGGTTAGTTGGCTTTGCAACTTTGTTTTACTTTTTCTTTAAAGAACAAGCCTATCAGCTACATAATTATGCTGTGTTTTATGGACTACGAAATGAAACTGTCTGTTAGAGTGCTTTGATTTCTGCTATGAATATCTTTGTGATTCAAGGAGCAAGCAAGAGGGATGTCGTCATTGTACTTTGTAAATGGCTTAAGTGATTTTTCATACTTCTGAGAGAACGCAAAGGAAATATTTTTACAACAAAGCAAAAAAGAGTTAGTATGCATCTTTGCAACTGCAGATTTGGTGGGAAAATATTGGCGCATTTTAAAGTTTTCAAGATGTTATCATGGGCCTTGATATCATAAAGAACATGGTCTCTTAATTTCAAAACAAATTGCATGTAAGTAAGCCAATACCCTCTGCCAGGGAATAGGCTATAAAAGGTAATGTCAGAATGCTAGTAATAAATGACTGAAAATGGCAGCAGCACTATGTTGAGAATAACCTTGAATGATCTGTCCTGCCGGAGTAATAACGTAAAGTTGATTGAGTCAGCATGGGTCTGTATATGAGACTTACGAACGTCATTATCATAGTTAACTGTCTGTCCGTTGCAGGAACTAATCAAAAACACAGATAAGTCAAGCAGTGAGAGAGAGGGACTGGAACAAGCTTTGGAAGCTATGCAGGTATGGGCTGCTTATCTTGATCTTTCGTGAGCCATTTTCTTGAACATATGCATAAAAGCTTCATTTGCTCTGAAGACTGAATCTTATCTTTCTTTTGTCTGTGTCTGTTTCTTTATCTCTCCTCTTTGATTGCTGTTATGTGTTTAAATAAAATGTTTCTGCCTGTATTCATTTTTCTTAACATAGTTTCATGATTTATTTGGTGAAGAATATCAAGCTCATGAAATATTGATTATGCCATTTAATTGCTGCTTTTGTTGCAAGATGTGGAGGTGTGGTGAATACTTTTACAACTTCTATATGCTCAAGTGTATCAGTGCCCAGAAGAAAGATACTCCAATGATTTGGTACAGAGTGATTGACATACAATAGGCTATTGATCGTCATCTGCTTCTTCATTCTTGTGTTCCTGCAGGACTTGTCCTTATATGTGAATGAGGTGAAAAGAGACCATGAAAGCTTGCAAGTGATAGAAGAAATTCAGAACAGGTAGGGCTTTTGCTTGGATCATCTGTCTGCTTCTTGAAATTCCTGAACAGGATTTGATTGTTCAAAATAACAACTTTTTCTTTAAGTGTCACATTTGTTTTTGCTAATGTGATGACTGGATTGATAGTAAATGGTAATTTTTTTATTTGGAAGGGGTGAGGAGGGCAAGGGGGAAATTGGGTGGGAAAAAAAATCACAGTAACATCTGTCATGGGCTAGCTCACTTACAGCATGATACTGATAACACAGCCTTTAGAAGTATTAGTAGGGCAATGTATAGTGTACTATTCCTTCTAAAGACAATCTCTTCTATCATTTGTCATTATTATGTTGGCTAAAGGGGAATTTTTGATGAGAACCAGTAATTTACAGTACCTGATAGATCATATTTAACCTGGCTGCTTGTATTCCCTTTGTATTTGTAAACATTTTTTTTTTCTTCCTTTATGGCCATTTCTGCTGTCTTCTGCCAAAAAGGCACGTATGCAGTACAAGTTCTGTTGCATATGTGCCTTTTCATCAAAATACTGCAGATTTCTTTATGGTGTATTGCTTGTGTTGGAGAGAGAAAGAAATTTATAGAGAGGCTGACTGGTGAAGAAAGTGTCAGGTGGAGAAAGAGAATGAAAGAGGGGTGAAGGAGCTGACATCATATGAGGGTGTGAGAGAGAGAGAGAGAGAGAAGGAGAAGTGTGTCCTATTATAATTATCCTACTAATTAAAATGTGGTTAAACTTAATTCTTACTTGATTTTACATTTTCAGCATTAATGATCTGCGAATGGTAAGTTCATATTTGTTAAAAGCCAGCTATGGGGCCAATAATACCTTTCAGAATCCGCCATAATATTTATTTACTCTCTCCTAGGCAGGGATTTTTTGGATGAAGAATTAAATTCATTTAACCGCATTATTACCTGGAGCCCACTGCAGAAATACCGTACGAAGTTTGCTGTGTGTTAATAGCTATTAAATTTAACCATAATCCAGGTATGTATTTGCCAAATTTTGTAGGTGCATGGAGGGGGGTTAATGGAATTGTAAAATAACCATTGAAGTGTAAACACTTAATACCTGAAAAAATAATGACACATCTTAAGTAAGAAGGCTGATCTGTTGGTGAAGATGATTGTCTCCAAGAGGTAAGTTTACATCCTGAGGCTTCCCACAATTACCAGTCAGCCATTGTGTGTGTTCAATAGGAGAAGTGCATTTTAAAAATGGTGAGATAAGACTAGTCATGTCTGTGCTGTAACTTATTCCCTTTCAGGATCGCATTAGGGGCCGGTCAGCTGTAAGCAATACCTTTGCAAAACTTTACTAATGTTTCATTTATTTGAACACAGATATGTAATAATACATTTAGCCTGTCATTTCTGCTTCTGATGATCCATATTAATCAGACCCAAGAGGACACACTAGCATGAGCATTTAACATCTCTTTGTTTTAGTTCTACCCCACAATTAGTGCCAGAGATAAGGGCGGTCATAATTTGTCTTGTTCAAGATTTGGCAGACACTAAATCTTAGCGAAGAAAAGAAAATTGCATGTGATAATGTGATTTTCATATTGTTACTCTAAAGAGCAGTGTAGATATGTTAAACACCTGTGATTTATCTGTAAAACCCAGCATTTTTTGAGCTGCAGAATACACTGTTGTTCATTATCTTATCCATTTACTTGTTGCAATATCATTGGACTCTGGACAGCTCAATAAGTGGTCAGTTTTTAAGTTTGGCATCCAGGTAAAAGTCAGATCTATTAATTGTTCCTGTTGTTATCTGATGATGAATCCTTTTTGACCTTCCTGAAAACATAACAGTTTCTGCCCATATTCTCATGTCCACCCACTTTTGAACAGTAGTTTGAAGAAGTGATATTCCATCCAAATCCTCTCTTCTTCCTCGCTCGATTTCCTCGTCTCAATTTTTGCATCAACAAGAAGAAAAAAAACCTGTGGGTTTGTGTCTTGGACAAAAACAAGTACACAAGTACTTTGAAAACTGCCTACCCTTCCTTGCAATCAAATTGTGGGTTTGTTCATGTGCTGACTGATTCAACATGTTTCTTGGAATCATTGTCGTGTCATATTTTCCTCCATTTACTTCAGTTAGGGAAATGGCTGAAAATGTGGTACCTTCATGTCATGGCCCCCTTTAATGATATGCTTGGAGTGGCAATGTTTTAAACATGAGTGAAACTGGAACTCTTAAATTTTGATATATGTTATGCTCAAGCTGCTGGTAAGATAAGATAAATTTCTTCTAAAGCAGTTGCAGTCTTTATCTTTGCTTTATTTCATTTTTGTGCATAGCTTGTTTTGTGAGAATGCTCATAATGAAAGCAAATCCATTCTTCATAACTCATTAAACTTTTCACCACAAATATTTTATAAAAAGCAATTGATGTAAACAACTTGCGGATTCAATTTGTCCAGGCGTTTGTCTGTTATAGAAAACTGATGTTTAGCTGGATTTTAACATATATGCTTGTCTGAATAATGGTCCTCTCCATGCTGTAGTTGTTCCTAATTTAATCAAATGGTTTATGCCTAAGTTTCATAAGAATTCTGCAGCTCTTTCTCCATCAAAGCGCATCTTAGAATTGTTGTCTTGTTGCTATCATGCTCAGCTTCCCCATGAAATTCCAGTGCGCCCAGCTTCCCCATGAAATTTCAGTGCGCTGAATATCCTTATAAAATTTCATTGTGCTTTGCTTTTCCATCAGATTTCATTGCACTCAAAAATTTCAGTGTGCTGAATTTCCCCATGGATTTTCAATGTCATCAACTACTTCAACTCCCTATGCTTAACCTCAAAAATGGACACATTGTTTCTAAACAGGCACACATATCTTAATCACATGGTGTAACACTGCACAACTGTAATGATTACATGGCTTCACTTACCCTTTCCTGAAAATTCAACTGAAGTACTGGTACTGGTGAATAGGAGGGGAGAACTCTCCTGACCTCAGGCAGTTCAGTTTGGAAAAATCTATATTTTAGGAACAATATTTCATCTTTGCTTAGTTACCATTGAATCTGGTCTAGTGACTGTAAAAGGAAATGGCTTTTCAGAAACTTTTACTTGGAACAGTCCAACTTTGTTTGGGAGACCAACTCTCCAGCAAAACTGTGATTATGGTTGTAATGAAGAAAAATTGGTTGCCCTGTATACAGAGTTTAGTGTATTTTCATTTTTGTATATTTTTTTTTTTTTTAATTTCTAGCTAAAACTGCTTTCAGACTTCATAATTATATTGTTTTCAGTGAAAATGAGGAAAAGTTACTTTCAACAGAAATGACAGATAGGCTCTGAAAAAGCCTGTTATGTCAATTCTGAAAGAGGCATTTTTAGAGTTACAAGGCTTCTTTTGACTGAAGCTTTCTATACAGTAGTTTAGATTGGGAAACTATAAGCTGTATACGAGTGAAAAGATCACTGTATTGTGTATTTAGAATGTTGTATATATTTCAGCCTGCGAACACATCCTTGAAAGATTATGGAAGGTTCCAGAAAGATGGTGAACTCAAGGTTATGTCACATCAGGACAACCGCCAAAGAAACAGGTGGGTTTATCCTAGCCTCCTTCACTGCTTTTGATTTTAAAGAATGATTACTCTTATCTTCTTATGTAATGTTTTACTACACAGATAGTAGAATTTATCCACGTTTGCATTTAGATTGGTGTATATTCAGAGGGTTGTACCTCAGATCCTACCTTTGTTATAGATTACTTAGATGTGGCATATGGGACAATCGAGTAGCAGAATTTGTATGTCTTTTCCTGTGGCACATGATCAGTATTTTAATATAAACATATGGGACATTCCAGATACTTCTCAGGACCTTCAATTTCCTAGTTGTTGTATCCATTTGAGATCTAGTTCACATGTTTGGATCTAGTGACCAGGACTTTTTAACTTATTTTTCTGAAACTCAGAACTCAGAACTGTGTATACAATATCTGTCTCTCTCCTCTTTGTTTTTGAGCTAGTCTAACTCATGAAGAAATATGTACTTGAATACTAGCCTTTGACTTACTGCACCAAAATAAGTTAAATATGTTTTGAGATGTCAAGTTATCTATTCCACATTTTTCTACTATAATAGATAAACCTCAGGTCATATACTTGCGCTGTGAATGTATTACCCAGAGCTGATATACAATAATGTATTGCCGATTATTTTATAATTTTGTGGCTTTCTTGTGTAGAATGTTGAAATAGAATGAATACACTGGCTGTAACAGATGCATGCTGTAGATTTTAGAGCGGAATGAGAACAATTCTATACTGTGATATTTGTCTTCTCAAGGCATTTTTTATGTTGTGATTGGAGTATAATGCCCAAACTGGATTTTGTTCTTGCTTACATGAAGTATGTGTTAAGACTAAAGAGTTGCAGCATGAAAAAAAATCTTTATGTTTAGTACTATACTCTTATGAGATAAGGTAGCTTAGAACAAAGCCACTGAAGTACTCTGTACTGTGAAATATGTGTTTGGCACTGACAGAGGTGTGTTCTTGCTGTGTTTTCCCTCCACACTTACTTCCTCAGTTTGGTTGCACACTGTCTATACCCTTTCTCGTAGAGGTAGATTCCCTTGATCCGTGGCTAGCCAAGCATTTAATGCAGGACACTCCTGTAAATATTAAAAACTTTGCCAGTGAATCAGTTAAGAAAGTGCCTGATATGTATGATTGTTTCATTGACGTGACAGTCGTGATATTACCATAGAAGTGGCTGATGTTATGCATTTGATAGAGTACAATCCTGTTAAAAATATTCAGGCTCATTTCTATTTTCACTAGTATTCCTTTTATGAACATTCCCTCTGAATACATTTTTTTCTTTTTTGAGTTGCTGGTGCTGCATTTTTTCAAATAAATAACAATATCTGATATTTTCCATTTTTTTTTTTCTCGTATGGTGGTGGCTGTGGAACTTTATAGTGTCCATAATATAAGTAGTGAGCTATTCCATAAAAACTGATGGAATCCTGCCCAGTTGCAGTAATTTTTCAGTAATAGCTGTCACGGCCCATTTACATTTTTTGCACAGAGTTGGCAATGTGATAAAACCATGCGCTCCAAAAATTCATAAGGGTCTGTGCAGAATCATCATGTCATCAGCTGTATAGCAGATAGTGTAGTAAGGCAGTATGCATTTCTCACTCTCCCAAGAGAAAATTTGTGTATTTAGATCATAATTTCTATAATGAATTATGGTTTGATTAGATATGTGTTCTAGTCTGTAGAGTGAGCAAATTGTGAAGAGTGAGCAAATTGTGAAGCAATGTGCGATGCTTAAAGAAAGTAGAGGGATAAAAAAATGGTTCTGTCATAGGAAATAGTGTTGGTCATTAGGACACTCTGACTATTCAGTTTTTTTTATGTTGGGGAAGCAATTCCTCTCTGTGATTTTTTTTCATACTTTTAGAATTCTTATCAAGTTCCCTTTTTTGTCTTGTCCTTTCCTTCATTCTCTGCTTCTTTCTGCACTGTCAATTTAAATTGGTCTCAGACAAAGTTATTTGACTGTTTGTTATGAAATTACAAATTGCAGATCTGAGTCTAGCAGAGCAGAGAAAAGGTAAATTAAATAAAGGATCTGTAAGAGATGTAACATCCCTACACCTCCTTTACCCTATAGTTTAATCCTCTGAAATATAATTTCATAACAAAATGAAGTTTCATTGTTAAAAGAAAACAATTATTAGATTTACAGTGCCATTTATTTGTTAAAATTTGGGAGAATTGTTCACATTGTGACTGTAGTGGTTTACAAAGAGGATTCACAGCAAAATAGTCATCGATATTGTGTGACCTCAATTTAAAAAAAAAAGGCAAATGATATGGTTTTTGTGACCATAGAAAAAAGAAAGGAAGAGTTGTGATGAATGATGATATGTTCTGTACTGGTCCTAACATAGTAATCCCATATATGGGCTTTGTACAGCACTGTTAACCCTTTGGAGGACAGATATGTTCAGGAATGATCAACCAAAACTTGAGAGGTGCTGTCTGGTATTCAGTGAAAAGAAACTAGACAATTTACCTGCATTAGGCAGAGATACAAGTTCCAAGATATTTTGTAAAGTCCAGAGCAGTTGAGCTCCATATCTGTGCTGACTTTTCCTCTCATCCCTCGCCAAAAAAAAAGAAAAAAATATGTCATGTGTGAAATATGAGCTAATTTGTATTAACTGAGAAATCAAGATGAGAAAGAAAATTAATATATCGGTAGTGCCATCTCCAAAGGGTCAATTGTGTAACGCGGCAAGATCCACAAGAAATCCTCTAGCTCTGAATACCTAATACAAAAGAAGTCTAGTGTAGCAATACAAGTGTTATCCATCTAACCCAATAACATGCTAAATGAAGGAAATTACTCTGTCATTCAGTTCTGATATTAAAGAAACGCACAAAATAAGATGTTAGTTAAATTTGTAATTAGTAATACCTTATCTACTGCTGAATGAGCAGTATCTTATTATTATGAATTATTGACTTAAACACATTTTAGGACTTTAATTTCACCAGACATAAGCCTGCTTGCGCTCGCACATATACTTTGTTTTTATTTTCCTGCCTTTACATTTCGTTCACTATTTGTTCAAACATTTAAGCATGATGCTTCTGTGGAACAGATTATACTCTAATGAAGCCTGAAGTGGAGCACCTTCTCAAAATTACATTGTTGCTTGCAAGTCTTGCAAAGGATATGAGAAAGAACAGTACCATGTGAAAAGGATGAGGCTCAAAACAGAGCTCACAATATTAAATAGTTGTTACTTATGTAGTCTAGTAGTTTCTTTTTTTGAAGCAGTTTTATGGTAGAGGGGGTAGCACAATACAAACTAATGGAGCAACTGATAAGCCTTATGAAACCACAAAAAAACTTAATCACATTCTTTCATGTAATAGCAGCATTTTTCTGAAACCTTATAAAAGTTTATTCAAACAGCACTGCTTAATTTGGTCTTTGGTTTAATCATGGCATACTTTTTTCATGCTTCTTTACAGTCAAGAGGAGTTGATGGTATAGAATAGGATATAGAGCATCCTGACATTAATATGCTTGCTTTCTCTTCATCTCTTATTTGCAATTATTGCCTTACTTCTCAAATGCTTTATAACTCTGTACTGCATTGAAAAATTAACATGTATATCAAAAATGTACTTCGCTTTCGTGGAGCTGCATTACACTTCATCTTTTGCAAGCTAACATTTTTAATATGCTGTTTCTTGTTAATCATAGGTTCAAAATACAAAATATACTTGTCCTTATTAGTAATATAACACTGATGCTGGAAGTCAGCCAAAAAAATGACCAGCTTTCATGAAAACGTTAGCGAAATACTTAATATAGCAAAACTTAACCAATCAAGATTTAAAAGACTGCTTCTAGTTTAACTAGCTGTGTATAAGATTATGTATATTATTCATTTATGAGCATTTCAATATGGCCACAACAATTTTCATTGATATTGTGGTTCAAAGCTCATTAAATGCAGATGGAAATGCTTTCTAGATGTAATGAAATCTGTCAGCGCCCTTCTGTCAAGCCCTTCACGGCCAGGACATTAAATAACTCCAAAGAGTGACCAGACTTCTGAAACGAAAGGCTCTCCACAACACCTTAAAAAATGAAGTGGTGCTGATATGCAGTTTTACCTGTGCATTGGGATGAAACACCAAACTGCCCCCGGGCACTCTTTGGTGTTTTGGAATGAAAGAAACGCAAGTGGCGCTGTAGTACAGTCAGCTGTTGACTAACCCATCTACCATTCAGCTTGATAACAGGTTCAACCAATCTTGAACCAGGCTTGTAGTTACATAATTTAGTTTTTCTGCTGAATTTAAAATGCATTTTATACTTTGAGTGTGGTATAAGATTTGAATAGCACATAGTTTTGTTCCTAAATGAGAATGTCAGGTTTTAAGAAGTAAAGTTTCTGTTTACAATCTGAATAAATCTGGTGATTGAGAAGACTATCTGGGAGATATATATATATTTTTTTTTATTATGTGCAAGCTATTATTGAAAAAAAAAAATAACAAAAATGCTACTTTTTATTTAAAATTTTACATACTCAGAGAGATATGGCATGAGGTCTTGCAAGGAATGTATTTTGATATCCTCTGCCTTTATGCTCCTTGACCTTATTTCATGAACATTATACATGCTGGGTGGTCCCTTCCCTCCACTCCCACTCCCTAAAATAGTATACCTATGTCAAAACCCAATAACTTTTAAGAGTTCAAAAGTATCTGTCCTTTAATTCCAAACACATTTACAGACTGATATAATCTATGATTGTTGTTAGCTTCATTGACCTAGATGCTATACTTTTGTCTCAGCTGAAAAAACAAAAAAATGATGCTCCACTGCCATTATATGAGACTTAATCAGGCTTCATGTTCGATATGCGTTTTTAAATTTTCAATTGTGACATAACCATAGCTTATAGGTATTTTAAATTTGCAACATTAGCTGACAGTATCCATCTGCAAATTTATGCCAAAGTTTAATTGCAAAAGATCTGAATTATTGAAGTTATTAAACTTGGCAGTATGGTAAACTTTTTTTTTTATTTTTGGGCCACCTGATATGCTGTACAATTTCCGCTGCATCTGCCTGAGCCTGAGATTTTTACTTTATTTATCTGCAAATTGAGATGGACTCCAGATACGTGAAGCAAACCTTTTGCTTTGTTTCTTTTCTCCTCCTGTCTTTCTTTTAAACAAAAAGTTGATCAGATCTCATTCAACTTCTTATCCAGATTGGAACAAAAATAAAAAGAAACTAACACCTTGTAAAATGTCCTTCAGCAAAAGTGTCGGAACATCCAGATTGTTCAACTTTTAAGTTTTCACCAACTGCCAAGCAATGTTGAAACTTGTGCTGAATTGCTGATATTGCTATGATGTAAAGCTGTCTATCCTTTGACTCAAAATGCCTTTTCCCCACATATTTGAGCATGTGCATGCAAATGTCTTTCTTTGGGACATCAGACATTACTCAATCCCATGTGTGGGTTCATCTGATATTGGCTTGAAAAATTCAGCTTGTTTCCTCTTACTTCGGTAGTCCACTGATTGCTTGTTATGGAAATAATGTAATGTAGATGATGTTTGATATGAAATGCTATAATGTGCTTATTATCTTTTGTTTCAGGCATATATTCCTGTTTGACAAGGTCATGTTAATGTGCAAAGCAAAGGTAAGAATTTGGAATCATTGTCTGACATCCAGAGAACAGTACTTACAAGGGTTGGAGTGGGGAAAAATGAAAAGTTATAACTGTTGGGTGTAGGAAGAAAGTTGTTTAGTTTGGGGGAAAGGAAGCCAGTCTTTTTATGTTGACTAGTAGTGAGAGATAAGTGGATATACTGGGTATTACATTGATAATTGGAGGAGCAATCCCTGGTCAGCTGGTAGCAGAGTTGGGGAGAGTTGGCCCTTACTGAGAAATAATTAAGCATTTGATTATGTCAAACAATGGTTTACAACTCAAACTGTTAAGTTCTATGAGTCTTTTGCAGCTTTGAATTTTTATCAGTATTTGTGAAATTGGGAAGACATGGTATGGCAGGTATGGAAGAGGATGTTTCCAGTTGTTTAGTTTCATATTTTTTTTTACCATATCTTTTTATTGGTTTTAAATTTATTAATCACTGTTAACCATTTTAATATCAGATGGAATGGAAATATCATCCTTTTAATGTGTTTTGACAGCTTATGTTTATCTGTATGATTCTTTATTTTGAGACTATGCCCTTTGGCAGCTCTTTAGTCACATTGTATATCAGTTCTTTTATAAATAATACGTTGGTCTCCCATGCTATTTTATAGTTTATATGCTTTTTTTTTTTTTTTCAAGTTAATTTTTCCATTTGTTTGTTCCTTTGCTTTGTTGACCTCTTAAATGTAGCCAGTTCACCGGAAAAGTTTGTTGTGATCACCAGTGTGAAATAGACCATCCCTCTTGAAATCAACATCCATCTTCTCCATTTTTAAAAAGATCTCCCCTCCCATTCTTCCTTCCCCTCTACAGTTACCCTACTCTGTCTATTCCAGATTGTGAAATAATCCATTGCTCCTCTCCTCATCAGATACCCATGCAAACTTTTGTTTTCCTTCCACCTACAGTCCATTTTGTTGTTGTGCAAGGACAAAATACTGTGTATAGAATGCTGTGTTATGCTGAAGATATGATAACAGGGTATTTTAAAGTTTAATTTATGGGCATAGCCACCATCTTTCATGCTTATTCCAAACTAAAAAACATCAAGTAAAAACTTAGCTGTCTTAGTGGTGGGGATGGGAAGTGATACTTTTGAGTGTTATTTGATTTTTTAAAATGTCATCCTCTGGTTGGTTATGTTACTATAAAATGATACGGTCACATCTATATTGAGTGTTTTACATTGAAATCATTCATAAATTCACCCCTTTCTCTGGTGTTAAAGGATAAAGTAATTTTCTTTTTTTAACCATCCCTGTGCGATCTTTGGGGGATCTTTTTTTGTGTGCCATTCTAGTGTTAGACTACTCTAAGAGCAAGACTAGAACTTTGATCCTGTCTCTTTCCACCCCTCTTCATCTTCCATTCCTCCTCATCGTTTTCATGTGCTCACAAGCACAACAGTCTACCTGTCTGTCACCTATCACCACTTTGTACTATATTCTCTCTCATTATTGCACATTCTCTAGTTAATGTCCCCCTCCCCCTCTACCATCTCATCTCTTAAAACTTTTATCATCATACCAGCATCATGCTGCATCTAGCAAAAACTCCTTCTGCTTCCATTCTTCTCAAACTTTCCAACTTTTCCATGCTGTTCAGATTGTGCTAAATCATACTTTAGCTTTCACACCTTCTAACTTAAATAATGTCACACACCAATAAAAAAGAATATGGTGCTCTGTATCCCCCCTATCCTGTCATCATATCTTCTTTCCCCTTGTGTCCCCTCACTTCCCTCTTGTGGTCACACTAAATGGGGTTTCCTGTGCATCCATTATGGTGATGTGTTGTACAGTAGTCATTGTACCTCCATTCTTGGCATATCCTATGGACTGCAGTATATTTTGGGCACAGGTTGTTATGGGTGTATGTACTTTCATACATTAGATGTAGTACCGTAGCTGTTGTATTCACCAAACATAATATTAGAAAGTAGGACGGCATTTGAAATTGAAGCAGCTGAGTCACAAGGCATTGTTCATACCACTTTATTCTGAGGGCTGGCTTCATCTCTAAAAAGGATGAGTATCCAAGATTGGCATTTTTAAAAAATAAATTTGGTTTTAATAGCCAAAACTAAGATGCAAACTGCTTTCGCATTCCAAAACACATTTGCACAGTTCAGCATATTTGCAGGAGGGTTCATGAAATAATTTCAGCTGTAAGGTTTTTCATGCAATAGTACAGAAACAGTGAAATGAAAGATTGGAACATTGTATTGTTTCCAGGTTCTTGTCTTAGCATGGCTATTAACTACAGTGGCACTCAATGACTTAATGGTTTTAGAAATAGATAATCTGGAGAAAGTAGGGAGCTCCTTATTAAGCAAACCATCTGTACTTTGAGTGTTGTATCCCTTTGCCCACACTATTATTATTGCCTGTTATTATGCCCCCTTGCCTAGAGTGATTTACAATTCTCTGATCTGTGTGGAAAATCCTCTAGATAGGGCCGCTCACTGTAGAGGATTATGTATACTACCTAACAACCAGCTAATGCTGTGTAGCTTGGAAGCAGAAAGGATCTGTTGATGAGGTCAACAGTTTGAACTTGATATCTGACAGGACCATGTGATGCCCCTTCTCCCCTTACCTCTTCCTTCATCACACAAGGTCACTGACAGAATTGCTTGTGCATCTGTGTTTGCTGTGGCTTTTGTCCCATTATTGAGACCAACCTTTTAAATTGGGCTCTGATCGATGGGAAGCCATGTTTATTTTTTCCAGATCAGACATTGTATATAAGCCTGTAGGAAGTGAGAAAAAATATTATTTCTTGAATGCTCAGTATCTACGAAAAATATAAGTTTTAGTTGTTGTTTGGAAGGTTATCACACTCTAGAGAACCATAAACAACCAGCATACAAAGGGAGATGATCAAATTTATGATCTTGTTGAATGTTACAGAGACTTAATGCTATTTTCATGAGCAGAGTATTTATGTCCAAAAGCCTCTCAACCTTTCCCTAATTCTGACACCATCACATCCTTTTTCCTTCATGAACAGTCAGTATCCCCAGCTCAATTTAAAGTGTTCAATGTGTTTGTTTCAAGGCATTAACACCACTCTGACTGAACATTTTCTTTTTCTTTTCTTTTAATCACTGTTATTGAGAATATTATGAAACAGTAAGAATTCAAGAACACAAAAACTATGCTTTGGTTGCTTTCAGTAAACTTTCACTTTAAAACTATTGCCTACCATATATGTTTCTTATTTTGTGTTGGTGAAACATGACCAGAGAAGAGATAGGATAGTAAAGCCATTGCAGGTTTGTAGTTTCATTGAAATAAAGTTCGCCATAATGTTAGATGTAGGAAGATAAATCACATTAGCAATATGTGCATAAATAGTGAGGAATTAATTTCCTATTATGGTGTCATTGATTACGAGAGAAAAAAAGACAGCTTTGCTGATAAATCTTCCTCCTTAGCATCTGACATTCTTTGCTCTTACAGTGTAAATTGCTAGAAACTGTCCATGGCAAACTGTAATTATTAAAATTGATCAGGCTTTCAGAACTTTAGACATGAGAAGGTAGTGTGCAAAGACTAATTTTGCGGTAAAGTAGGAACATGTTTCATCTACATCATTATTTCTGTCATATATAACACTCTTGTAATGTTACTGTTAGCTGATGAACTGTGCTTTGAAAAGTGACAGTCCATGTGCCTGCCTCCTTTTTTCAGGCTTTGCCCTGTCTTTGGGAAGATGGGGCAATGCTATGCTTTGATAAATCTTGCTTTGGGCAATAAGCAATCCCCAATCCCAGTGGTGACCCTGCTGTGTTATTTAATGGAATAGGGATGGGCAATGCTTGCCTTCATATTACACTTTCTTGTCTTTTTCCCTGTGAAGATTTTGTCAGGAAAAAACAAAAAAAATTGTAAAAGCAGCCTAAAACCTGCAACATGGTAATTGACCTACTTTCCTCCAATACCACTTATTTAATCATATGGTTGCCCTACTTTCTCCTTATAGCTGACCTACTGAAATGAAGTCTTTTGGCTGTCCTACTTTCATTTGGTTGACCTGTATATCTGCAAATGACCTTGACATAGTTAATGTAGCCTTGCAAATGACCATTAAAATGTTGTTGATTCTTTATGTTGTGCTATCCCAATTCTAGATTGTGGACAAGTTTTTCTGGGTAAGGACCCCGCAGAGAATGCACTCGCTCAGTCAGTTTTGCAATCATTCAGTCAACCATTTTTCATTTCCTTCCAGTCCATTGGCCAGAATTAAATGTTTCAGCTTTCAGTCCAGGAAACAATATTTGGTACAGTTTCCCACAGAGAAATAGCAAAACTGATTCACATGCCCCAAATGTCAGTTTTAGGACAAATTCTGCTTTTGTGGACATTCTGTGAAAGTTCAAGCTCCTAAAAATTTTTCTCATCAGCATGATTTCAGCCATGCAGACATGTTTTTAGTATGTTAAACAGTTTGTATGAACACACCTATATTGGAATTCTGATTTCTCAGTAGAGATTCATTTAGAGAGAGTTTGAAGCTAGTTTCACTGATTGAGTAGTCAGGGATGCCATTCTTCTGGGAACTGTCACTGCAAGAAACCCTCTTGACATCACTTCATCAGTTTATCCACTAGAGCGTGAATTGTAATTCCAAGCATTAATTTTGAAATCATTCTCAATCAAATATTGATATTTTGAAAGTAATCTATTAGTGTCCATCGAGAACTATATCTTGTGCACACCCTAGAGATGAGCCTTAGTAGTTATATTTTGTGTAATACAAATCGTTAGCGAAGAATAGCAGTGTAGACCAAGAAATAAGCTTCCCCTGATCCCTCAGAAGATTCACTGAATTTCATAAAAGTGAGTGGCATCCTTGGACATGCTAGTTAGTTGAAGATAGTTAAGAGATGAACTGAAATGCCGGAATCTCACGAGTAGAAAATAGAACAGTGACAGATCTGAGAGGTGAATGAGCCTTTCTGTTTCTCTGTGGGGAAAAAAGAGAAAAAAAAAGAACCACCAAAAAATGTTCTGTTTCTTGAACTGAAACCATAACAGCCTGTTCTAACAAAAAATACCCAATACTGAAATGAACCCTTGCTCTGTTACAAACTAACAGGTTTACAAATTAACGGTTTATAATCATGACAATGGTCATAACAATACATCCACCTTTGGCTTGTAATCATAATCATTCATAAGGAAATGACTCTGGTAGAGTACACTAGTGAGCTGCAACTGCATTTGTAAAGAATGTTGAGAGAAGCTGTTGCCAGTTTTAGGAATGTTTTTGAAGTGCTTTTCACAGCCTAGTTTGATTTTGAAACTGCCAGAGCATTATGAGATTAGACCAATTTCGTTTCAATGTGCTTATTTTTTTCTAACACCATCATTCACATTGGACTCATAATGTCCTTTTGGACTAGGATGACCAATTCCACTTTCATGAGCATGTAATTTCATGGTGGTGTTCATTTTATTGGGCCAGTGTCATGTTATCTACCTGTTTTGAGAGATGACTCAGAATCATCCAAGGTTAAGTTGATTGTTTCAAATGGCTCGGCTGTTAGTTATTGTTATTTGATATTTTTAATCTTATGACTGGCAGTGGCTTTTCCAAACATCCATCAGTGCATCTTGGTTGATTTCATGTCTCTTTTGTATACATGTTAGTTTGTGCTGATTGCTTCTTTGGATTGTGTGTATGTTTTTCTCTCTCCCTTTCCCACCCTCATGTACAGAATCTCAGCAGACACCACTTACTCCATTGCCTGCTCCAGCTTAAGATAACTGCGACACCACATGACTATTTCACTTTACCGTTGCTGTTCCCTTGAAAGGATGAAGAAGAAAGCAAGCCTGTATGCTTGCCAAACGTGTGACTTGGGCAACCAGATTTAGTTTTGGCTTGTTTCTTCTTTGGGCAGATTGTTGCGTTTTATCTTTGTCACTTCTGACTAAACAAGGTTTTAATATTAGAAATGTATGGTTGGCATATTGAAATTTATTGATCTCATAAAAATGATGAGACTTATTGAATGTAACAGTCTAGAGATGGCAACTGATTTAAGAAATCTTTCCAAAGATGGTGCCACTGCAAATGGTATTGTCACAAAATTTTCTGCCACACTCACACATTTTTGGGAATCTTGAAGTTGTTTACTGTATGTGGCATCTCCATTGTCAAGGGCACATTAGATCAACCCTCACTGAATTAAATTGTGTAGAGGAAGGAGGTAATGTCCACACAAAGAAAGTAGATTTAGCCTAGTGTGATCATTTCTTGAAACAAAGAAAAGTGTCCTTCATTTGTGAACAAGCAACATTCAAAAAGCTTTGTGTGTTTGGGCAAAATCGTATTTGGTTTTTTTGTGAAGAAGCAACATAGACATGGTCACCTTTAGTGTCAGTGTGGTTAGTAGTGGGAGGGATAGATAGCAAAGGGTTCACATCATGCTCAATATGCTTTTGTGTGATAAAATTTTTACAGTGGATGCCAGTTTTCAAGTAGCTTCTAAGAAGATAAGATAGCATTTGAAATGATACTGCTCACTGAAGAAGGCATTTCTATCAAATATTTGCCCTCTTCCCTTTTTTCCTTTAGGCAGCAACCTGTTTGAACCCATTGCAAAAAGACAGATTGAAAATGAATTCAGATGCTTAAGGGTTGAAATTATTGATTTAAAAAAAGATATTTTGAAGGTTTGGTTGCCTCACAGACAATTTGTCCAGTCATGTTGGATGAAATGCATTTGGTCAAAGGTGACAAAGGTGCTTGTCCCTGGCTGCTCTTATTGTTTTATATGTGAAGTAGTATCTGATGAAGACCTGTTTATATGCTACACGACATCAACTATTTCTCATGTGAAAGAACACACACTATCTTTCCTGGTATGCTGCATGTATGTTGTTGGATTTCATGTGTATGCAGCATTGTGATTAGAATGTCAAATACATGTGAAAACCATCTACAGCATTGTCAGTCAGTATAAAAAAATCTTTCATCCAGAATTTAAACAGTGCTTTAGCATATGCTTTGGCTGTTCACATTTATGTCTGAATGGCTCAGTTAAGGCATATGACAAAGAACTGGGTTAAATTTGAGCATTTGTGTTTCTCCTGTGTTGAGATGTCAGCCTTTTTCTTTTCATGTGGCATTGGGTATCTCCTTTGGCATATATTGGGGGGGGGTGGGGGAGATTATCAGAAGTTCTTAAATCTGTGCTTGTAATGAGTAGAGCATTAGGCTTACATTCCTTTGTACCATTAAAATGTCTTTCGTCACTGCTGAAGTTTCAACTTGTTTTCTCCTCCCGTTGCACTGTGTCGCCTGGCTTTCAAAATTGAGAACTTCAAAGCTGTGATTCACTTAAGACTTAGATTCCTATATTTCTTCCCTTGAAACAAAGTAAATGTGTGGCATGGAGTAAGAGAAATAACTTTTGAAACAATTCGGATCAAATGAGGAGCCAGTGGAACACTTACTTTTGCTTTAATGCAAGCTCCCATCTGTGTCAAGCACAGGACACCAGACCAAGCTATACTACACAAATATGCCCTATCTTTACACTGTAGAGGCCAAGCATTTTTTGTAACTTATTTGTAGATTAACCACCATGTCTAATATTTCATTACCTGCATTCAGTCTTAACTGATTGCACTGTTCATTCTTGGTATATTTTTGTTGTTGTTATTCTCTTAATCCTAAGTTTGTTAAACTATATTTTTAATCTGTTGTTTTTTATATGTGTAAATATTGTGTTGATAAATATTATGTTGATCATTAATTGTTTTAAATGTTGTTCAGCACCTTGGTATTTGCATCTTGTTGGATGATTCTTTTCTAGTGGGCATGTCATCCAGATTTGAATGTTGTGTATTGCATGGGCACGACAATGTTACAGTAATGATTTATCAACTGATTTCATGATTTTCTGCTCTATGCTAACTTCCTTCCTGTTGCTTCATTCCATATCCCCTTTCCTCAGTACTGTTACCGAGAAAAATGAAATGCTGAGGGGGTGGGGAAAGTGTGCTGTCCTTGAGAGAAAAGTTCAAAACAGAAAATAATTTAGCTGAATGAAGTTGATCACAATGGTATGGTGTTTCACATACTCAGTTTGTTGAATTTCGAATTCTGCCATTTACAAAGGAAAAATTTTGTCATTATGAAATTTGGTGTAATGTCATGAGGGACATGGACTTTCTGATATATGCTCATATACTGACAGAAGGATATTGCTTCCAGCACTATACATTTGCGAACAGATTCATTTTGCCTGTTGAGAACAACATTGTCTCAACACAGTTAAGCTTTGCATAATGTTTGGAAAGAGGGAAGGAAAATGTATTTTGAAGTACAGTGAAACTCCGATATAACGAGGTCGTCGGTACCGACCGTCGGTGCTCGTTAGAACCGATGGCTCGTTACACGCATGGTCCACTGAAAATCATGTAAAAACTGTCAGTAGTGTCAGGGAGACCCATATACTAGATCTAACATGGCTAGACTGCTCGCTGCGGGTAGAGCGGAAGCGCCTTGTCTACCCAGGGGTCACCCCAGCCGGCCTAATGCGCATGTGCTGAAACAGCAATCAGCTGCGTTTACATTGGAAAACAGGTCAGACATAAAATATCGAAAGAATAAGCTAGACAGCGCGTAATAAATGTTGGGTCAGCTGTGAATATAGTCTAAACCTCAGCAATTACCGACAAATGTGAGATTGTGGATCAGTTTGATTAACACAGTGACTGTGCAACAAGACTGCACACTTAGAATTTCCTGATAATTTAGAGATGTAGACTAGTCTAGGCTACCGGTAACCTACACTCACACGGCCTCGCTGGAGATCATGTAAACACAGCTGATTGCTTTTTCCGCACATGCGCAATAGGCCGGCTGACCTTCTGTCTGCAGACGCGAGTCAGGAGTTTGCTCTTCTGCTTTCTCTCGACTTCTTCGATTATTTTTAGTTTTGTTTCGAAGGACAGACATTTTTTCTTCCTCAATTCCATCATTGAGAGGTGTAAACAAAGCAATGCAAATGTTGAGAGTCGAGAAACGAATGACTGACCGATCGTAATCACCGTTTCTGCGATTGTTATGATTGAAATCAAAATTGTCTAGCGCAATGATTGGTCTAAACAACAGGCTTGGCCAATCATTAGCCGAGCATATCAATCCCATCTTCCTCCCGTCGCATGGTCACATCTCCACCGCATCCTTCCCTACCCCGCAACTAGTTTGTACCGGTAATCCTACCGGTAAATTACATAAGCGAGACTTGCCTATTGTTGGCAATTGTTACGAAGCCTAAACGTTCGAGTTCCTCGCCGCTGAAAGTTTTATTGCGGACGAAAGGGTTGCGAGGGCTTAATTGCAGGTCGGTTACCTCGTTAGGGCCGGGTTTAGCGGATTTTATGCTCGTTATATGAAAGACAAGTTTACTATTACAAAGAAGGAAAAAAACCGGGGATTTTAATTTTGCTCGGTACATCCGAGAACTNCACAGTTAAGCTTTGCATAATGTTTGGAAAGAGGGAAGGAAAATGTATTTTGAAGTAATACCCCATTTTTTCCATTGTGTTCAAACTGATTTGTTGTTAATGTCATTTGGGATTTTCTCCAACTGTGTCACTCTTGGCCCAATTCTCGGCCCCCCTAAGGATGTAAAACATAACCTGCAGAGCTATTTTAGGTTGTACAGTACTCAATTGTTTTGCAGTGTCAGGCATTGGTATAGAACATGCATAATAACACCTCACAAGCTCATTGTATTACAACATTGGCCCCCCCATCTAGAAACACTGGGCACCTCTGATCTGTAACATGTCAAGAAGTGTGTTGGGGACATTCAGAAATTGATAGGACAAAATAAAGACAGCATATCTTATGAATAGGGTAATGTTGCAGTGGCCATTCTGAGCAGCTGCTGTTTTGCACACTGGTCAGAATACAATGGTTGCATGTATTCCCAAATAACCCAAAAGTTTAGAGGGTCATGTGAATTTATCACAAAGGCAATGATGCAGGTCTTTACCATCATAAATTGTCCTTTATCTTTTACATATTGAAAGAGATTGATATTTTTTGACATCGGAGTGTTCATATTGCCTTGTAGTTAGAGTTCAATGTTTGCAGTAGGCTAGTTTTGCTTTCAGCTCATTTTCAAGAGAATTTGTAAGGCGAGAAATGTTTGTTTAGTTGTAGTCCATTGTTTCAGTGTTACATAGATTTAAAATACATATTACCAATGCTGTGAAATATTCTGTAGGTAATTGTCAGAAAAAGACATGATAGGTAAGATCTCTCTTTGTTGTTTTTTCACAGGGTGACACTTACAGTTTCAAAGATGCCATTGTTCTAGGGGACTTTCGAGTAGATGACAGCTCAGTCAATCAAGATAAGAAACCTGACAAGGTAAGAGCATACATTTAGCAGTGTACAGTCAGTTACAGCTAATCACAACTTAATGAGGTTTTTGAAAAGTTGTGAATATCAGTGACTTTAAAGTAAAAACTATAATTATTTTGTTACGCTAAAACTGTTGAAATTAAGCCGAGCCAGCTATATAAGATGTAAGTACAAAATAGGCTTGTAAATGGAGTTTGGTAATTTCCAGTGATGGGGCTTGACATTTTAGTGGTGGGAGAGGATGAAACATAGTGATTTTGCGGTTCACAGGTTAAGTGCATCATGGATTACATAGACAAACTCCTGAAAAGCTAATCGCATGACTTGGTTATATGACTTGATGAAATACTGATGACTCCAGTCTTTCTGCACCATTTCAAAATATCTGCACCTCTAACTCTGTCAGTAATTGTGAAAGTGTAACCACCTCATATGTCTTTTGGCCTGTCAAAATGATGCTTTTGTTGCTTAATAGGAAACTCAGGTTTCAAACTCAGTAGGTGATCTGGGCCTTCTGATATCAAATTTGTGTTGGTTGCAGCTTCTGTTTCAGAAAATGTTGCAATTTTCCAGAAGTTTTGCCTTCACACAAGTATATCTAGGAGCAGAATAATGCTATATAGGACCAGAATGATTTAGCTCAAAAATGTTTCCACATGATAGTTATAAAAATAACCTGATATTGTCAGAAAGTGATTTAAGTCTCATTTTGACTGGCTGCCAGATACCTTACAATGAGCAGTTTGAAGTTTTTCTTCTTTGTTAAAGAAGGAGCGACTGCTGTAAACTATTAACAGAATTGGTCCTGAGGCTCTAGCCAATTTTTGTGCGGCTTAAGTCCATCCATGAGTGGACTGTTTTCATCATTTCACTTGTCATAGAAAGCTGTGGCATTTTGCACCACCGGAGTTTCTTTGGAATCATTGAAGAATGAAATATTTTCCTACAGTTTTAGATCTTCTGTGCGTTCTGAGTGATTTTTATGGTAACCTGGTCAAAAATGTATTATTTCTGCATTTTTAACTTACATTTAGTAACAATAACAGAATTATGATATGAAATGAGCAAAGATGTCATTTTTGTGGCAATTACTTTTTCATGATGTTTGTTCATGACATTTGAAAAAATGACCTATTCATGAATATATGTTTGAAAGCATAAGAAAACACAATAAGTAGCAGGTTTTCCATTCATGTTTAACTGGTTGTTTTTTCATAGTATACTGATTTGTTTCTTTGAGAGACTATCATCCAAAATATCATTCCTTAAAAAAAAAAACCACGAAATATTCACATGTGCAAAATGAGACTCTTCAGCTGTTCTAGTCTTTGTTGTGTTTGTATTTCCTCATAACAAATAAATGTCCGTAACATTCACCTATTGTCTTTGTGATTCACTCTCTTCACTAACCTGAGTGTGAACCATTTCTTTCTGCTTGATTTTCTCCACAGGGTGCAGTGCGTGGGGTAATTAATATGTGTATTTGTCTGTCTTTCGTCATATGGTGTGGATGTTGAATAAACTTGGTCAGAATTGATAATGGTTTAATGGTCAGATCCATGGGGAGGGAGCTTGAGTGAGGAAACTTTTGAAATTGTTATTCTGAATCATGGGCACAGATTTTTCTTGTAAGGGGTTTGTGTTGTCTCTCAATGTGTGTAATAAACCCATCCAGGCTATTGCTAGATGGATCTTACAGGAATAGCGGAGTGATGAAAATTTTCGGAAAACCGAAACTGTAAGTCCAAAACATAGAATATTTTGAACAAGAACCCACACATATTAATCAGCGTCTGAAAATTATGCGTACGTATGCTGTCATTCCTGATCTTATTTGTCTGCATCCAGAATGTCACAGGTATGCTAAAATAATTGCCAATCTGTGTATGAATTTGCTATTCCTTTTTTTTTTTTGTTTGAAATATGAAAGTGCAAATTGAACCATTAAAATTATTTCCATGTGCAGAAAAAACTCAGATTGACCCATGTGCTTAAACTTTTGTTTAAAGCCAAAGGGTCATAACACTGCATTTTTTGTTTTGATAAGCACTGTGCTCGACCTCAGGGATGATATCATCACAGTCATAGGCAGTTTGCCTATCTCATTTGAGTGAGTTTTTCAGGAAAGAAAAAAACAACTGTATCAGGCAATGGACGAAAATAATGCCAATATCAAGCTTTGGTGCTGTGTTGAACCAGTGACTTATGAGACAACACAAGAAAATACCGCCAGTTTCAAGCTTTGATGCTTTTTTTTAAACCTATGACTGTGTGACATTCTTTGTGATATCTCTGAGATCTCTCTGAGATAGGCAGTCAATCTATGACTGTGACAATATGAAACAGTAATGCAATTCATACCAAGTCTGAGTCAGGCAATTATGTTAGCACAGAGATGATAGTCTTTGTAAGACAGAAGAATGGAGAATTTTCAGTGTAACAGTCTGAGTGTGTGAGAATTCTATAAATAACAACTAAAAACCTTCAGTGATCATAATCCCATGTTGTATTAATTCCCACTGCTATCATAACCCACTATTGCATTAGTTAACCTCACATCCACCATTGACTCATGGGCATAAAATGTTGCTTCCACCATACAAATCTTTGCCATAATGAGGTTTGTACAGGTCTTGGAGAACCAATGGATTTCAGATGAAATTCCAAGACGCATTGAATAAATTGGCCAAAAATAGAAATCTTAACACACTCTTGGGAAGTCTTGAAAGATGTAAAAGCACACCCTTTGAAATGTCAGAATTATTTCATGGTTATTATTTTCGTAATGGGATTTCTCTGTTGTGCTGATTTTTCAGTTTTGGTGAGCATCTTAAGCCTGTAAGATGAAAACTGAGCGTGATTAATTTTTCAATATTATAATATTTCCAGTCATTAAAGAGCATATTTTCCCTCACACATTAGTTTACAGCTTAACTTTATCCTCTTAGAAAAGTATTTTGGTCCCTCAAACATTGGGGGGGGG